>JAZGTK010003355.1:0-27693 GCA_036877625.1 Ambastaia sidthimunki | reverse complement strand
CCGGTGAGTTTGGTGGAAATTGATTTATTAAAATGTTTGGAAGGAGCTGGAGATTGTCTCTTGCCACATTTGATAATAACCGTATCTGTAGCCTATAGCACTGGGCACAGTAATCGCTTATTTAAAACGCAGTGTGCAATGTGGCCTTGGCTGTTGAAGACAGAGAAAGCTATTTACAGCTTGAGACAGATAGTGTATCAGGTAGCGCATAATACACGGCCTGCTCAGTAAATATGATCACATTATAATATATTCCTGCCTCATAAACCGGTGACAATGAACTGATGAGAAATACAGGTGCAATTTAGGCCATAGATTGTTCACTGCATCATTAGTGACTTAATTAGAGGCAATAAGAGCCTGAATTAATAATGACAGGTGCTTGTGAGTAACAACGTAGCTGTCTGTATTTTGAAATAGCAGGTGTTGTGAACCTCACACAACCTTTAAGCCTTTAAACCCTGTCCCTACAAACAAAACTGTTTGCCCCTTTTAAATAGTTAATGTGCTTTGTGTCAAAAAGGGTAATTGATAGCAGTGTATGACAGGCTGTTTTATATTCCACAACACCCTTCAACTGTGACTACATTTTTATGTTTTTAATATGCCGCACCTTAAGTTTCAAGTGCTTTAAAAAACAAATGACAAAACAATCTGGTAATAAGAGATACACGACAGTAGTTAAAATAACAGATTTTACCACATAAGTAAACATAAGGACACCAGTCTTTGTTAAAATGTTGTTTTCTTAAAGTAAAATCAATTAATGCAATTCTACTTTATTATTTATGTTTTATAAGTTATAGTCCCTGATATAGAATATTGCTATGACACAAAAATAACAAACAGCTATATTTGTGCAGTGATAACAATAGCTGTGCTCTGTCCTTCATTAATCATGACTATTGACCAATCAGGATCAAGGACCTGAACTATTCCTTTTATATAATGGTAGTATCCCTGAGAACGTATCATTGTGTGCTCACACACACCACAGTGTAGTATCACATATCTTGCATGTGTACTGCTGATTCTCCACTTCCCTCTAATTTTATCTGCCAGTTTATGCTGAGACTGTGAATATGCACATCAGCTCATGCTGTGGTATCTGTGCTCTTTCCAAAGACTGATTAAAATTAAAGACTGATAAATAAATAAGCAACGAGAGAGTAATCCTAAAAGTGTTCATTAGATGAGTAAACATCTTAAAGGAGACTTACAAAACTATACGTCATTTCACAAAGAAATAAAATGTATTTTTAATTTCTGTGTGGAGAGCTGGACTTTGAAGAACTGTTATGAAGTCTACAGAATTAGTTGTTGCTGATTTTAACTGTGCATATGTTACTAAATGTTACTAAACAAAGAATACAATTAAAGTTATTCTAAATAACGTTTTTGTAGTGACATCTTTGGACCTCAACCCTGTAGTTTTACTGCTGTTTTATTCATGAGAACAGCAAAAATCCCTGCTGACAATTACACTGCAGCCCACACTGCAATTAAAACAAGGAAGCTGAAACGTATAAAAACAAAAAAAAAATCAAAAGATGCCATTTTTGAATAAAACGTTTTCTCATTAACACGTTTTCCATGTTTTCAGTAGTGTAAACCTTTATGTTGTCAATATGAAATTGCTAAAATAAACACTTATGTCTCAGCGTGTGTTCCACACTTTTAACCCAGGTGGAAAATCTCAAGTCTGATTTCCAGCCCAGATTGTACTGCAGATGCAAACATTTGGGGATAACACCACCTGCACTCAGTTGAAACTGCTTATCATTTGCATTTTAACAGCACAGCTAACTCACAGCTAACTAAGGCAGAAATGACTATTTTCACCTCCTGTTTTTGCAAATTGTCACAGAAACATCATTTCCAATTATCCTATTCACCTTCCTACTTTGCACAGCTTTTGTTGTTCCTCACCAAAGTTCTGCCCTGTATTGTTTGTTTGTTTGCTGGTTTGTTAATTTAACACATTGTTTGTGTTTCTTACAATTACAAAGCAATCATTTTTAGAACGGCTGCCAGGGCCAGTCAGTCAGTCACACAGCATGAGCAGAGAACAACTGGAGAGTTAAACACATGTCAGGTAATAAAGGCGGCACACAGAGGCCTATTACACTTCATCTTCACTCTTTCCACAAGCATCTTGAGGGTCCCTCACAGCGAATACAGTCACATGTTTAAACAACAGCTCCTTAACTTCCACTAATAACCAAAGTCAAGGGAAACACTGCTGTTTTTTAGCTACCTGTATTGTCTGGGTTTTATACAAAAGGCTAAAGTGACTTGGCTGGTGTGTTTTGGAAGGGATAAGGAATGATAAATCTAACATGATGAGCCAATAAGACACAGGCATATTTCTCATTTGATTGTAATGCAGGAGGAAGGGAAACATTAATCACTATGTACCCATAATTCTATTGGAGAGGGAGTACAGATCTTACATGTCAGTCTTAGTTTGAGTATCTTCAGGTTTTAAATTAAGCACTTTTATCCTTTTTATGAAAAGTATGAAGACTTTTGATTCAAAAGCAAGCAATTCTTGTTTTAAGAGATGGGTATCCCCAGTGAGAATTGACAGAAAAAATGTGTGTATAAGAAGATGAGCTGAAGGATGATTCCAAGACTTTATTTAAGGGTTATAATATTATAATATTATTACTGTGCCATGCCAGGAAAATCTGGATCCCTCTGGGGAGGAAAGACAGTACAGAAGTAATTATGTATCATAATATTTAGCCAAAGGTGCCCATCAGATCACTGCATATATATTTAACCTCAATCAGTAGTGACCATAAGGTAGTTAGACTTTTATTCAGGTAGGTCCTCATATACATTTCTAGCAGCCATGACTATCATGCAAAATTTTCTGTGAAAAATGACTTATATTTTTGTCTGTTACTTAAATATAATGCATATATCATTGTATAGATTTTAATAATGCTTTTATAATGCTTTTATGTTCATTTTTATCCTCCTTGGAACTTGGACAGCCGCATCCACTGTCATTGTATGAAACAAAGCAGTATGAACATTCTTCAAAACTTTCTTCAGTTTTGTGTTTTGCAGTCATTAAGGTTTGAGGTGAGATGAAGGTGAGTAAATGATGACAAAATGTTCATTGTGAGGTGAACGACCCCTTTAACAGATTACAAACAATACAGGGTGGAGCGGATGTTTCCTCAATTTCCCAAATGACATTGAACCATGATGGGGATGCTGCAACAAATGTTTCATGCATCTAAACTTGTCTTTGGAGGTTAAATTAAAGTTTTGTACGCCAGGGTCATTAGAACAGGACAAAAAAAATGCTTGAATCAGCCACTTTTACACAAAAAAAAATCTGAGGGTGACTTTCTCTGGTAAATATGTATTGTGAGTTATTAGCCAATTAGCCAAGCATTGAGCGTATTAGCATTCTGGAGCTTTTTCTCCTGTCAGGTCCCTGAGCTGTCTCACCCTCTCATCTCTGCCACCCTGCTGCAACTCTGAGCCTGAGGCCATCATTACCATGCCACCCCAAAGCAGCCAATCACAAGCCTGTTCGAGAAGCTGCATTTTCAATTCCCCCACAGTCTCTGTGTTACGATCACTGTGCTGCTCTATTCTGAATGGATTCTTTTTCTTTCATGCCTCTCAATGAGAACCTGCTGTCATTCACCAGTTCTCCATCTGTGACATCATCAATCATCATTGTGATCTTTCCTTATTGTTCTCATGCTTCTCAATACTCAATCCACTATGTATTTGACTGTCTCCTCCATGAAAATACCATCTTAGACCAGCATGCATTTCCATGCTTCTCTAGGCTGGCTTAGGCTGGTTAATGCTTGTTCGGTGCTTGACTAGCTGATGGACCAGAATAGCCATGTTGTTCACTAGCAAAGCTTAGCTTTTAAAGCTGGTCAGCCAGCATGGTCTTTCTAGTAGAGCGGGTTGACAAATAAAAATCAGGGTCTCTTTCACAGACAAACTTTACTGACATGTAGTGCTTGAAGTGGGAAAAAGTACTGTTTGATACACCAGCTGGCATGGCATGGCAAATTATCGTCACATGTTAAAAAACTTGGAGATATTGCTGGTACAATTAACATTTATATACTAAAGGAACTATTTGGCAAGAAAACTTTTTTTATACTATTTGTGTGTGCATGCATGTGCATGTTAATGGAAGCAATAGGTATGACAGTATGACAGAATTGTCAACATTATTTAAAGTAGCATCATAAAGGAGAACTTCTGATAGGGCAGACTGACTCTGCTTGCATTCATGTGATTTCACATAGTGGAACTCTGGGTAGTGTCATACTGGAAATCTGATCACTTGGATACTGACACTTTGACGACTCTTAGTGGCAAAATATCAGCAATGTGTGAAAGTGATGCTATGTAAAACTTTAAAATATAGAAGCACCAACACTGCGCACACGTGATCATCTGACCTGCAGATAAGACATTAAAGCCACTTCTGATACGTAAATAGCATCAAAGCAAATGATTGTTAAATTATTTCTTTCATGTACATGTTTTTCCCTAGACAAATCTGTCAGGATCAGACAGGAAGAAGGATGCATCACTGTGACAGGAGCGTTTATTAATGCACAGTTTGTCTCTCTTTGCTGCTTTAAAAAAGCATAATTTGGGGTGGAATAAAAAGAAGTGTGATTTGAATTAAATGGAAAACCAATTTCAGTGCTTACCTACCATTAACACCATAGCTCATCTGTAAATCTAAGTTGGCACTCCAATGTCTCTGAATAATATGCTTTGAGACACTCATACGCATGAAGGCTTAAAACAAAATCTGCAGTAAAGTGTGTGTGTGTGTGCGTGCTTGGGTCAGCAGCCCCTATCCAGTGTGATCAAAGCAGGTCCCTTCTTTCAATCCCTGCTGCCTTTTTGAAAGGATTTTGCACACAGCCTCACACAAGCAACAATGAAGACACTCCCACAAACAAAATCACACATTTAGCCACCAAGGCACAGCACTGCTAACCGATAATTACTTCAACACTGTGACGGTCATCAAAATCAATATCACAAGTAACTAAAACATAACTCAGTTTGCAAAACCTCAATGTACAATTCCACAATGAGCGCCTGTACACCTGCACGTCCCAAAGTCACAATCTGGTTCTGTTAAGCCTGTTAATAATGGGACTGCAGCAACTTGTATGCTGCTGTAATGAGACAATCAGTTTCTAATTGAACTATTTGCATCTCATTATTACATCAATTAGTCTTCTTCGAAAACACTTCCAGCAAACATTCCGCATCTATACCTACATCACAGTTTTAATTAAGACCTTGTTGAGTTGTATCAGGCTTTCTGCACATTAATCTGTCTGCTTTATCGTGTTTAACAAGAGTTTCGTGGCAGCAAATTACTCTGATTGGATAGAAGGATAACAGCACCGACAAGCAACGTTCTGTGTGTTCTATTTATTTGTTTATTTATTTGTTTATTTTATTGGGGGTAAACTGCACAAATTGTACTTTTTTGGCAACACTGAGGGGGGTTATAGGTAGTAGCGCTGTAATTTTTCACAACAGACACTTAAATAATAAATCAATAACAGGCAGTCTAATGTAGTTTGCTTAGTCAGTATGTTTAAACAGGGGCAGTGTGAGGCATTTCATTTTCTGTCTCTGCATTTCCGCTCGATTTTGATTTCCATGTTGCTTTCCAATTGCTTTCATTTGATGCTTGGTAATTGTTTTTCCAAAAGTGCTCTGAACTCTGTAAGCCTCTATGACTCATTTTTAACACATCAAAAGCTTCAACTGTGAATCTCAAAATCATCTGCTGTAACACAACTGAAGCTATCTGACATCTTCTGGTTTGTCAGCAGTTAGCCTTGGCTAGTTCCTTGGCCCCGTCATTGGTATTTCTGGGCAGTCTTCATTACAGAAGGTACTGTAGAGCTTATCGTCATGCTGAAAGAATAAAATCATCTGTGTGATGACGAATGTGCATTATTTTATAAGGTAAGTGTCAGGGCAGCCTATTCCCTGATCTCAGATCAGTGTACACATTCCAGCAGATCTGTATCAGTACTGGCCAGATTACACCAGTAGCTCTGAACAAGGTTCACTGGCATGTCAACTGTGTTGTATTATTTGGCCCTGGGCAATGTGCACACGTTCACACAGACACACGGCTGCAAACATAGTACAAAGAGAAGTAAACAAATGTTGATTTGTGTACAAAGGCAAACAGTGAGAAAAACAAAGATGTGGCTGGAGTTTACATGCAGCAGTTTAGAGGGCTTAAGGAGACATGTGTAATCCTCATGAGCACAAACAATGCTTAGTGGTTTACCTTTTACAGACATGGACACACACTCTCTCTCTCCTCTGCACTGTCAGTAAGTACGGTGCCCTCTGTTTTAGCTTCTCTGGCTGGCTGGACTGGGTCCCTGTCATGGTATAACTGCAGAATCTTTAACTATAGACATTTGCAGTTCTGTTCTGATTAAAACTGGCCGGCTGAAAACCAGTTCAACCCTTACATTCGGCAGACCAAATCAGCCACGTTCTGTGTCAAACAACTCAACCCCACCTCTGTATTTACTGGAAAATCTGACTTCTTTCCTTTCTCTTTGTCTCATGCTGTCTTGCTATTTTAAAGTCAGCATGAGAAACACGAGACTTTGGGTTTATGATAGAGAAGAACAGTAACTGAGATCTCTGCACAATAACTCAAACCATTTGATATCTAAGTGCATGGACTGGCACACTCCACAAAATCAGCCTTTTTACCCACCATCCGCTGGATCAGAGTCATCACACCATAATCCACTGGACGCAAAAGCAACCACACTATGAATCTAATTCTCATGCATTACGGCACGTTAAGTTTGGAAGCTGGTTTCTTGCTTGTTTAAAATGGTCATGATCTAGCCAAAAGGCATCTTTACACAGCAGAGTTAAGGCTGCTCTGTGCCTGTTTAAAATCCTGTGTTAAGACAAAATGCTGCACAAAGACCAGATTGAATTGTGCTGCTGTGACCCAGCTCAGCCTCTGGTGTCAAAGGCAATCCTGACGTTTCCTTGGTTCTGTGTAAATAAAATGCAGCATCAACATTTTTTTAATATTTTAAAGCATCATTTATATGTTAACTCGTGTCATATCTAAATATTCATATATAGTTTTATTTTTACACACTAATCTCATAACATCATACGTGCAATTTCAATTGCTGTGTAGATGCATTTATGCCACTATTGAGCAGAAATCCATAGCCTGGTAAAAACACACCTAAATGATGCAGCTTCTTAGTGTAAATATGCCTTAAGATGGTAAAAGCTGGTCCAAGATGGTCTACCAGCTTGCACCATATTAAATCAACTAGAAACCTTGTTTCAAAACAGCTACCAGCTTAAGCTGTTTTTGTATTTCAGCAGGGAAGTAGATAAACTCCCAGGATCTGCTCCTATTAAGATCAGATTAATTTGGTTTCTTCATTATGAGCATTCATTCAGCTTGACGCCTGGAAGCAAAAATATCTGCAGGAACGAAGCATTTAGACAAAAATCTCTGAACCTATTATACAAAACAGTGTAACTGATAAACAAATAAACTCACAACAGTGGTGGCCAGCATCGCTCTAAAATGCAGCATTTGTTTGATGCCGGCTCTTCCTATGTAAAATATGAAGCTTTGAGGCATACAGTCATGTCCTATACGTAGAGATTTTTGGAGTCACACGAAAGGCGAACAGAGTCTTTTACTGCAGAGGGTCTGCAATTCACAAGCTTCTAACAAGTGTGAAGAGTTGCAGAGAATCAATGGATATGGATTGCAAGCAGAGCACACGAGGACCACGGCAGTTTATTGATATGAAGTGCTTCATTCTTCTTATGACTCTACATAGACTTTCAGGCGCTCTGCAACATCAAAGGAAGAAAACAAGCCATCAAGAGTAATGTGGACCAACAGACTGTGAAACAGAGCAAAATATCAAAATCTGAGGGAAGATGAAAGAATGAGGAAAATATAAAGCCATCATGGTAAACACGCAAGCCGACGAAAGATATACGTTGGACTTTTCCTCACTATTTTCAAGAAATCTTTAAGTCACATGGAGAGGGGAAAACTACATAGAGAATCCCTGATACTGTTTTTATAAAAAAGTCGCATTGCTCTTTTGCATTGTGGTAAAGCGCAATATTTTAATGAATGGTCTAACTGAAGCCTTATCTGGACGGGACTAGATTTCCTGAGGTCAGGTAAATTTGTATTGCACGGATATACTTTGTGTTTGTACTGTATGTCTGTGCAAATTAAATACATCTGTGTTTTTCCGAGACAACCTCTGTAAAACTTAGAAAGCAGATCAGCTTTTGTTTTGCAGCTAACTCAGGAGTCCACAGAGAGATCCTGTCTCAGTGTCTGGAATTGCCGTATATTGTTTTTTTTTCCACAATGCTTCTCACTTTTTGTGTATTTTTGAATACGTTTACAGTATGAATCTGACAGACAGATTTATTCAAAACAACTTACTGTTCAATGCATTCAAGGTATACATATGTTTACACGGTAACCATAACTACAGCTAAATTTCTTGTGCACCTTCATTATAGATTTTGACTTTTGCTGACTCTTGGTAAAATAAGCAGTTTGTTTAGGTACTGCTAGCATCCATCTTAATTAAGAGGTGGATGTTATATTACAATCAATGTAAGTCTTGCTACTTTAATCAAACAGCTGTATTCACACAACAGACACTCCTATATAAAAAATGACTATACCATCCGAATCAGTACATAAAATCACATATACATTTGCAGAGCTAATCCCATCTGAATAGTGCTTAGGTCAGTGTTGATTTGGTCATCTCTGTTCTCTTATAGGAAAACAGTCTGAGAAACGCTGAGTCGCTACGACTGGTGGCTTCACAATTTAAATGAGTTCAAAACCTTTACAACTAAAAGCCACTTTTAAGTAAACAAAAGTACATTATAGCATATACACCATGACTTATTCAAAACTATTTAGGTGGTAGTGTACAATAAACACTGATGTATTGTTTTTCATGATTTGTTAAATATGGGTGAATTTAATTTTCTATGAACTGTTACTTGCAGTTGTTGCTTTGAGATGAATTTTGCTACGGTCCCTTTGAAACCTGACATACTTCTGCGCTACGATGTCTAGTGGACAGAGCGCTTAAATACTGGGACCCCCGGTGCAAAGAACACGCACACGCTTATTATGATTGAAATCTAGATCTATAAAGTGGGGCTCCAGATGCCTCCCTGTTATTTTCAGACCCTCTGGCTCCAGCTTCCAAAGCCTGGAACATATTCAATTACATTCATAAATGTAAGATCATCACACAGTTGACAAATATAGAACAGATTTGTATTATTTAAACGCAACCTGAGAAAAGGAAAAATAGACAGCGAATGAAATTACAGAGAAAATATGCAAATTGTGTAAGAAGATTAAGATGATGAGCAGGGGCTGAGGTACGTGGAGCAGAGGGCTTATGACGGAGATCAGAAAAACCTGAGGAAAGGTAGAGGAGAAACATTTATATTTATTTACTTGGCAGACACTTTAATCCAAAGCCACTTACAGTGAATTCGAGGTATACATTTTTATCAGTACTTGTGTTCCCTGGGATCGAACCCACAACCTTTGCGCTGCTAACGCAATGCTCTAACAGTTGAGCTACAGAAACAAACAACAGAAATGAGAAAAGTAAATCTTGAAATAAGTGAGAAGCAATGGGGGCAGAATGCTGAAAAGGACTCAGGATAGGGGTATTAATGAACCAGCTACAAAAAGAACAATAAATAAAGAAAACAAAAAAGCAAACAAGCAAGTCAATAAAGTAACTTTTGAGGTTTCAGAAGTTGCTTTGAAGAAAAGAAGAATAAAATAAAAAAAATCAAATTGCCCACTGTACTTGTTCTCATAATGAAACATTAATGAATCCTTTGAGTCTTTCCAATTAACTCTAATTAATTATGTGCTGTCAATATGGAGCAGAGTTAAATGTAATGCAATTTTACCGCTTGACTGCTTCCACTTCATCTTTTTTTATGGTATCACTTCATCATCTGTTTTGTTATTGTTTGAGTTTGGTAAATAAATAAATGGGGATTGGTAAGGCAGCGTCTCACTGAAGCAGCTGTCTTGTCACAGCAAAGTGTCTCGTTTGGGCACAAAGTTTTGTCACAGCAATGCTTCAGTGGAACAGATTGTAAAGGCTGCAAAAAATGTATTTAAAATCAGACAATTTATGTGATTTGAATATTGTTTTAGAAGTATTAAAAAGTATATAAAACATTATAGTATTATAAGTAATAAGAGGTTTGGAATTGTAACCGTTTTTCTACCAAGTATGAATGTCAGATATGCTGTGGGATTTAAAAGGATTCTATTAAATGTGTGCTGGCTGCACATCAGAAATGCTCTCTACGTTTGGCACATTTGAGTATGTTGACACTGTAGCTTCTCAATACATTGATGTTTCCTTGTTCTTCCTTCGTCCACCCCATGACCTGGAAACTGACCGCAGTCAGCCATCTTGAAGAACATCTCAATTCTCTAATTGCACCATGAGAAAGCGGGAAACACCATGTCAGGAAGCTTCCTAAAGAGTCATGAGTGAGGACACATAGGTGTCTCCCCCACTCGCATCCTAAGGGTGTGGAGCTAAGATGCAAGACAAGGAATGGGTGCTGCTCATTTCACATTTGTGCATCCTCGTTTCCTGTCCTCGTTAACTTTCCTCTCATCTTAGCTCTTAGTTAGGATGCGAGGAAAGGATGCAAGGGCGGTAGGCAGAGACAAAAAACACTTCTGCATAGGATACACCAATATTTTCTCGCTCACACCTTCTCAGGAAGCTTTCTCACTCCTTGTTCCTCACCTCCTCAAGGTGCAATTAGAGAACTGAGATGTCCTTCAAGATGGCTGACTTCGATCGGTTTCCAGGTCACGGGCTGGAGGACGGATTAGTGAGAAAACGAGGAAGCATTTGAGTATTGAGAAGCCCCATTGAGTGGGGTTTTGTAGAGGTGCATGTGGTTACAGTTAAAAATGATAAAAGTTAACATTTCCATGAGAAACATTTCCAGGTTAAAAATCAAAAGAAAAGTATGAATTATGTTACATAATTATGTTACATAAAGTAATTGAAGCCTATATTTAAAACCATGAAGATTAGGATCATTAAAATAATTGCATTTTTTCATGACAATAACTAAGCATGCCCCCACTCGATTTTTATTACTGTTAAAAATATTGTAATTTTAAAACATATACATGTAATATAATAAAACACATATAATTTATTCCGAGTTTAATTTAAAAAGTTTGAGCTTACAAAAGGAAATGGTCTAGGTACACAGCTTCTAGAGCACAGAAACAGACCAGATAATAAAGATAAGTGAATAAAATCTATATAAAAATGCATAATTGTCAAGAATATTAAAAAATTATGGATTATTATAAATATGATGTTTATAATCAGGACATCTGAACATTTTGACTTTTTAGATTGTTTTAAGATGGTTTAAACCAAAATAATTAAATAAACCAAGATACAATATCTGTGCAGTTTTTGTGGAAAGAGCATTGCATTCTGGGTAAACGTGTCCCAGTGCAGCCTTGACTGAAGCAGCTATCTGTAACAGGGAGTGTCCCAGTTTGCCAGTGTATGAAATCACAATTCTACATCTTCAACATTAGGCTGTTTGGAGAAACAGACTGATGCTACTGTAAACCTGAAATATTACTGTAACAGATCAGATGTTGTCTCTGCAACAGTATTACATAAAGAAAATGTAGTGGCTCTTTAGTCAAGAGTGTATTTCATATTCCAGTTCTATTAGTCTGTGTGGTAATACATTATTGACTATAGCGTAAAGCTACATGCTACAGATCACGGCCTGTAAGATGATCAAAGGGATCGTCAGGCCCGGAGGATGTTTTTTTTTTCCCTTTTCAAGTGTCATCTGTGACCATCAATGGATTTAGTTTTTACATCAAGTCCTATTAGATCAAGCACATTAGATGCTTCATCGTGAGCCAATCTCAATATTATTGAGCCAGTCTGGTATTACAGAAAGCGACTAAATCTTCCCATAAGAACTGTGGTTAAAACTCCAACATCCTACCTGTTGTGTAACAGGTGTGTAACAAGGACAAAAGCTGTTTTTAACGCATGGCCACACCAAATATTGATCTGAAGTTGACTGAAGTTAGCTGAGAAATAAAATGTATTCACAGCATGATTTTGGAAAACATCCTCACTTTACAGCATTTGGTTGCACCAAATGCCCTAAAACTTTTTACAGCAGTGTAAGTTTCCAGGTAGGTTGCTTCAAGCATCTTGGAGTCATGCCTAAGACCTTTGCACAGTACTGTACTTGTGCTGTCTTTGCTGAAGGTGTTCAGCGAAATGATGAATTCAAGAGTACTGATGAAACATATCAAAGCAAAGAACCTCATGGGACCTTCTGAAATCAGCACTTTTTCCAAAAGAAGATCTGAAGTAGCCTGTGGGGAAAAAAATCTAAATAATGGTTAAAATGGACTGGATTCAAAGCCAATGGAACGCAGCCTTTGCCAGCTTGACGTTGCCAGGTTGTGTTTCCACAAGCTGTTTCTAAAATTTCCTCGCTAAAATGTAAAATGTTAAACTGCTTGTTTTTCATCTTTTCATTAGTCACTACAGTTTCCAATCAGACAAAAATTGTGTAAGGCAAAGTGCTAATCAACTAACTGCCAAACAATCTCATAGCTTATGGCTGTAATAACAGGATGTTTATCAGGGATAACCATTAATTTCATTAATGTATTAATATTGTTTATCAACAACCTACAGTCTATTGCAATACATTACCCAGAAGTCCAAGCATGTGTTTAAAGTAGTTTGTTGTCTATTTCTTTCATGTTGGATTCATTAATGTGGATATACATGACAAATCCTTGAACTTAGTACAGTACAATTTAGTCCATTTGTTGGCTTGTGTCTTTATTTTGCCTTTTTAGAGGTCTCAGATATTCAGCCAGATCCATCAAAAATACCATGTATTAAAACATGACAGAATTCAGTCTTTCAAGATGGCTACTTAATATGTTAGCATACCATCCTAAGCTTGTTTAAAAGTGAGAATGAGTCTTTGATGGACATTTACTGATGAAAAGGTCATGTCACACCCAAGCAACCTTTCTGAGTGTCATGGGACTTCTTGCCCTTGTTTTTCTCACTGCTGTCACTGTCTTTCTTCTGTATTGCCAAGCCTTGGACAGTCTTAAACCCTGTCTGCCTCCTACACATAAATGTAATGCTGTAACTTCAGTTGAAAATAACAGAGATTCTAGTAACTGATTTAAACTGAGTAAACCTTTAGTTATTAGTGCTTTAAGTAACATCAGAGTAAAATAAATGTAATGAGATTTATCCCTTTATTATAACGTTTTCATTTGTTTACGCTAACATTTTGGAGACAATTAAAAACAAAATACATAACACAAACAAACATAAAAATAACAAAGTAGTCTAATACTAATGTTTATAAATCCAGCTGGATATGTATGAAATAAGCATGCATAACTTGTGATTGATTAAATGCTGTGTTCTAATAATCACAATTAATATAACTGCTGTACCTTACTATGAGGGGGATGTCTTAGTCACTTCATGCTTCTGAACAGACGCACATTTCATCCACAGGTACAGTCCGATTACACTTGCGTGTCTGCAAAACTGATATGCATCCGATGTTTTAAACCAATTCACTTCTGCAATTACGCTATTGACAGGCAGCAAGCGTTATCTCCACTTGATGTGACACAAAACAATATTAAGCCGGAGACAGAAGTTGCTGATATAGAGAAGTTGCTGATATAATGTGGATATGAGCTGCGATAGGAGTTTATTATAAGCCCGGCATGTTTTTTAAACTTTGGGCGTGTTTAACCTAAAGCGCTGCACAGACCGATCGGCGTATGACATCAAAATAGCGCGAGAGTGATTCGGGAGCAGATTGCTTCTACACTTTAGAATCGCTCTCGCGATACATTGATGTCACACGCTGATCGGTCTGTGCAGCGCAACTTTAAATCAAACACGCTTGTTATCTTTCTAAAGTAAAAGTACCATGTCAGGTAATTTTGTCACAGCTAAAGTCATTATTCTTAATAAAAAGGAAGTAATGTCACACATCAACTCTACAACAAATTGTTGTTTATTCTGCAATGAACGTTTATATGCACTTATATAGGTTATAAGTCACGCACTATAAACATGATTGTCCGTGTTATCATTTGTGCTTTTTGTGAAACTCAGGAGACACATGCTCTTTGCAAATTTCCATTAACGTAATAAAAAATAAACCTTGATTGTAACCTTTCAACATGTTTATGTATATTATGTTCCATTAAATGTATATAAAATCATAAGTATCCAGAAGTCTGGGCATAACCTGGGATATCCACTGACCTTGGATTTTAAGGGTCCAAGAAATGATAATTTGCCGTATAGTTCATTTTAGGAAGCGTGGCCTGAACAACCAGGTGCATTGAGCACATTACATTCAGCACAATCAGGTCTTGTATGTGTGTCAAACCACCTCTTGAGCTTTCAGTGTTTGAATTGCTACAGTATCTTTCTCTGATGAATCTTGGAGGGCATTTACACATGATCTTTTACATGATCCACAAAAATACATGAAGTGACCAAGAAAGTCTAACTGCCCACCGAGCAACCAAAAACTCAAATTTGGCAATCTTCCTAAACCTGAAATTGTAGCCCTGGAATAAATAGCTGAGCTCCTTTGGAATAGCGTGTGTCATTTTCAGCTGCATAGTATTGATAATGAGATTCCACAATACAAAAACTACATTGATTTCCCATTCAAAGAGAGAGAACAGAATAGAAAAACACAGCTATGCACATTCTTTCTGCTCTCTGTGTGGCGTGCCACAAAGAATAGCCGACCAAATGAGTGTTATTAAAATGACACGCAGGAAAAGACACAGGTTGTTTCATGAGGTAAGCTTTTAATTAATGGTGGTTTTGCAAGGTCCATATGTTTCATATATGTTATGAGCCATATGTTTTTTCTGCTCGAGATGAGCCTGTGTTATCCACGCTCAGAAAGCGCAGATACCGAGGAGGCATTGATATGCTAATGTTGCTTCTCATTAGCTGCAATTAATTAGAAGTGGCCGTCCGAGCACTGATGTGTTAGTGTGTCATGCTGTTTATCAGGAAAAAAGATGCACTGCACCATGATGCACAGAATAGTAGGTGTATGAGAGAGAGATGAAGATGTGGGAGTGAAATACCAGGGCGCCAGACCTTGATGAGAAGTCAAATTATGACACCATTAGGAAAAACAGAGATGAAAGGTTTTGTTTGAAAGAAATAAGAGTTTTGAGCTGAAGGGTTTAGAGAAAAGGGAAGATCATTGTTTTGTTCATGTATTGTTCTGAGAAAGTCCAAATCTATTACAATAAGTTTGAAGACTGTAAAAATTATGCAGCATTCTTTCTCTCAGAAAAAAAAAACTTTTTCCTTTTTTTCTTCTTTTGCTTTCCTTTCTTTGTTAACCTACCTTTCTCAAGTTACCTTGGCCCTAGGAAAAACAACACAAGTTTAGCATCACAATGTAATTAACCCACAATATAATAGAATCTATTTTTCCTTGCAGGGCAAAAGGTACCTGGAAAGAGCAAAGGGTATATATGCTGTAACTCCATTTCATATTTCCCCTGTTTTATTTTTAGTGTGCTACATTTCTGAACACATAAATATGACAGCAGTAAGGACAGCAGGCTGCCCAATGTGCTTCTTTATCACGTCTTATAAGACTGAACTGACACTGACCTACATGCATAGAGAAGTGCCAGTAACTGCATCATGAAATAAACGACTCTTTCCGTCAATTATAAACATATAATCACTTTCATTACACAGCTTTGGAATATCAGATGAATATGTGACATATTTTTGTATAATGAGCTTCTAAAACATTTACATTACATTTATTCATTTGGCAGACGCTTTTATCCAAAGCAATTTACAGTGAATTCAAGGTATACATTTTTGTCAGTACTTGTATTCCCTGGAATCAAACCCAAAACCTTTGCGCTGCTAACGCAATGCTCTACCAACCGATTTTGTACAAAGCTGTGCAAACTTTATGTCTCCTGGATCATGGGGTGGTCTCATTCCTCTCACATAATAAAATAATTTCAAGATCAATATTTCATGTCTATTTATTTATTTGGTAAGTGATAAAGACCAGCATCTGATTTCTGATCTGCATCTGATTTCAACATTCAGATTTTCACATCTCTCATGACTCCATAAAGTTGGAACCCCAAAGTTGTTCTGTACAGAGAGCAGATGAGATGAAGATTGAGAAGCTGAGTCATGAAGCTGATCTCAGAACAGAGAGATGCAGGTGATGATGACAGAAGCTGTCAAAGCAACAAATCCCACGACTGCAGACCGGCATCCACACCCCGAGGGCTTCCTCTGTCTGTCTGAACCTCTGTGCACCTCTTTCACTCCTCATCTTCTGTATTGCTCTCTTAGTCTTTCAGGTCTTTCAATTATTTTCTCTTCTCATTTTTCAGACTTCTTTGCGATTTGTGGTGCGACTTTCTAAAGCACAAAAGGTTGATAATCACTTGGCATCTTCTGCCATCTTTTCAAGTGTCCACATCTGATGTTTCTTTTCATCCCAATTTTTCCCTGTCTGCACAGAATTTCCACATTTCTACACAGCTTTCTGCTGTGTCATTTGATCGTGTCAAATCCCAGCCTATCACGTTGATAATCAGAGCCTGTCGCCCGCTCCCCTCCCTGTGATTGAAATTCAGCATTATCAGACCAAAATGTGCCTATCAAAAGTGTATAAGAGTACCAACTGTGTAAAACGCCATTAAACAACCTACATATATGAATAAAAGCTCAAGTTTGTTTGCTGGATGGTTGTTGTTTGTAAAGAGCATTGACACACGGTTAGCCCACAAGTTATGTTTGTTTGTTAATTTTCTTCCTGTACAGCATTCATTTACTTTATCTTCACACTTCAATGTGTGAGTCTTATCAGAAACACATCTTAACCTCTTATCTAGTTTATTCCCTTCGAATTGCCACCAAATAAATGAATCACTTTAAGGGAATAAATAAAGTTAGCATAGGCATATCGTAATGGAATAAGTTAGCATTACATAGCAATAGAATAGAATATGATGGGGATAAAGCACTAAGTGACACTCAAACTAATTGACATGAATTAAAATAAACCATTTTAGGTAATAATGCAACAATTACCAACTGGATGATGATTTAGACGAAACTGGATTCACAACCGGAAGCAACACCTTTACTTAATGTGATTTTTACTTACGTAACAACTTAGACATCAAAAATAATTACTTGTAATATACATATTTACGTGGCCTGTGAAAAGTCAGAGTGGTTGGTTGCCGTTTCATCTGGCCAAATGTTTCTCTGTACTTAATACCTTTAATTTACTTTAAGCCAAAATGATCAGTGACAAAATAACAAAGTTGGTATAAAAGATTATAATATAAATATTTTAAGGTAAGGCTTAGGTAAATGCAAAACATTTTGTCCACACTGTATTCAAAGCCTATAGGAATTTTAAATAGAAGAAATACCACAACATTGAGACATAACTAGATAACTGTAAGAAATTCAAAGAGAAAGAAATAAGTACACAAATACCGATACCTTTTTTTTATAAACACAAGTTAAAGTCCTCAGTGCTCAGGTCAGTTTTAGTTGTCAAATGGAGCCAGTGGACAAACAATCAACAAGGTAAAAGGAAACACAATCATGCTTCCTGGTCTCCTGGTTTCCATTTTATCTGCTGTGGATGATGTGGGTGGGAGAAAGGTGTAAAGAATCCCCCCTGAGTCCTGCAGCAACTTACTGGGTTTCATGGATAAGTAGGAGGATAATAAGACGCCGAGTGGACACTGATTTTATTTCACATTTTATTGAACACGTCCACACATTTGGAAGAAGGGTGATATAGATAAATTTACTGCGGGCAATAAGAGCAATCAGGGGGGGTGAGGGGAGATTAGTGGGTCTTGTCATGGTGGGTGAAGATTTCAGTTACCTGAAGAGAAGGGGTCAGGCGTGGAAGGGCCACTCTCATATAATCCTGTGTGGAACAGAAAATTTCAGTAATTCCAATTCCAAGCAATGTTTAGGAACAGTTCAATCGGAATCATTTGCTCCTGTGTTAAAGGATACTGGCATGTTTTTTTGCCCACCATACAAACCAGCACCAGACCGTTATTCTACAGCAGCATGGAAACTAATGCTGGTCTAAGACAGTCCCTTAAACTATGGATACAAAGAAACAAGTCTTTTACATAGGGCTGTGAAAACATATATCCTACAAATAGAGGTTTTACCAGCATATAGCTATAGATAATAGCCTTTACATATTTGTGGTTGTGTAAACTAAATGAGAACATAGCATAAATGCTCTTTTCTTGTTCTAAAACTCTCTTATGCCCTTTATTGCCCAACTGAATATCATTGTTAAGATTTCTTAAATGAATAGTGGCTTACTTATTTTTAATTAAAGTTGCATTTGAGTGTTTTAAGAACACACCAGAGACAGAAGATGAGTTCAGAAGACGTCCTAATTCGACTTGACTATCATTGAAGACACACACTTGAGCTCTAAGCAGTCCAGTGTGCAATTGGGACTGATTTATACATCTTCAAGGGTTCCATCGCAAATAACACACAGCTGATGCTAGCAGTGAAGGCTAAATTGATAATCTTTCTCTTCAATGCTCAGAGTTTTACAGAGCTGAGTGCAAGATAGGTGTTCGGAGAGTTATTCAATGGATAGAAAAATATGTTATTTTGGGTGTGAAAGACATGGGTATTTGTTTTGCAATCTGACACCCTAAAATAAGTTTTAGGATCAAATATATTTTTAGACACAAATCACACAAATTTTGGAACATCTTTGGCTCCCCCTAGCGTTTACAAGAAGCTTTACACTCTCTAAATAGGAACGTTACGTCCACTAGATCTTTTTTTTTACCTTCATGATAGTTCAGAATTTTAGAATTTATAAATTTGGTCTTTCATCAGGAAACACTATAATGAAAATAATTCAAGTGGAGTCTCATGATTAGCCACTATAGTAGCTGGAATAAAAACCTCTTTGATATTACAAGCCCACATGCATTACATTAATCTACCACCATTTCAATATCCCCCACATGCTATCAGCCACCTGATGTTACTTTTATAACAATAACACATTCATGTCAAAGAATATACTTTACCTCACACAGTTTAAGTACAACTTTTATTAATACTGGAATCATCACAGTGTGTTTTGTTACATTAGCTGTGACTAACTTAACAAAATCAGGATAAATATTACCAAAAAGAAAATTATGTTATCGGCAACAGTGGCATATTAGCCTTAGGAAAACAGCACAATAAATTAAAGCAGGAGCGTTACGGAGGAAGCTGAAACAAAGACAACAGCACCTGTAGCATCACTCAAATCAGTCAGAGGGGCATGTACAAAAACAAATGCACATATATCTTTTACACAAGAATGAAATTAAGAAACATAATAATGTATACTGGCTAAATGTGTTGAGCTGTAGAGACTGATGGAAATGGGGGTGTGTGAAATGTTACTTGTGTGTTTGTGTGTGTGTGTGTGTGCAACAAAGTGTGCAGCAAAGAAGAGACTCTGCATTCAGTCTGATAGCTTAAGACACGCTGCTCAGTTTCCATGACACCCGGTTGCCAAGTCCTCCCTCCGCGAGCGCACGACTGAGGCGGCAGCTAGAGGAAATCGCGATGTCGTGGCTGAACTGAGCGTGGGAGACAGGTTTCTTTAAGGGCATCTTTGAGGAACAGAGCGTGAGTGGGTGAGGAGGGGGCTGTATGTATTCCGCTCCAAATTAGCATTTCGTCCCTTTGTTGGCTGCGCCACAAGCCCATGTATTGTCTACAGTTGTCTTAGAGGTGTGAATGATTAAAAAAGAAATGGCAGAGAAGATAATGAACAGTATATAATGAAAAATGTAGTTTTGCCTGTGTAGTTGCCGTGATTTGGGGTTAGAGCAGGTGGATGTCACAAAATGCATGAGGTTGCAACAAGGCTGATGTATATTTATTGATTGTGCGCTAACTCTATACATGATTTCGTAGGTTGTTACATAATGCAAAGAAAAGATGAGCTAATTCATTATTTTAGGCATTTGTTTGGCAATAATTAACAACAAAATATACATATAGGCAGAAAGTCACTTGTTTCATTTGATTTGTGCATGTGTTTGTAGGGTGGGGGGGTAGGGTCTATATAACCCAACATTACAACAAAGCAAGCAGTTGTCAGACCATGTTAGAACAATAATGGTCAAAGCACATATATTTCTAAACCACTTCTTCCACCCTAATGTTACCTAAAATAAGCAGGTGTGCTCTAGAAGCAATCTCTGTATCCTGAGCTTCATAAAACTATGTAAGATAACAGGCCAGTGATCTTATTTCCACAGCTGAACTGTGAAGTCTAACATACGTTTACTTATAGCACATCATGACAGACAGCAGGAGAAAAATGAGCATGATGCGAGTAATGTTAAACATGGCTGCAAAACACGCATAGAATCACCTGAGAACCAAGAGTTGCTGCGTGTGGGCGGGTCTCAAGACACTGAAAGCTGAGTTCAGAAGTGACAGTTGATCTTTTTCCATCCCCCGGTTTCCTCCAGGGGGTCTTTTAACTGTCATCTTGCTTCATGACCTCAGGAGCAGAAACCCACTGAGACTGACGGTACAATAAAGACACAACAGTGAGCCAACCACATGCAATCAGACTCTTCTCTCTTATTTCCTATTCGCTTCTTCTACGCCTCACTGCCTTCCTGTTTCTCCCACCAATTACTGTCCACCGGCCCTGTCTTTCTCACCCTTACACACCTCATTCTGCTCTCCCTCATTCTCTCTTTCCCATCCTCGACTCTGTGCTTCCTTCCTGTTCCGCGTTCAGCATTGAAAACCAGAAAAATGAAGTTCCACATGCAAATTTTGATGACACCCACTGGATATGTGACTGTTAGATATGATGCTTTATTTTAATCCAACTTAAAACGTCACTACATCGCTTCCACAGCCTGTGAACTTGTTTGGGTCGTCACTCGCCCCTGAACCATCATCACTAAACAATATTTGCATGGGACATGTTTTGTTTTCAGTGACGCTACATACACAGATACCGCTCACCTTACACAGTATTTGTATATATATGAATATTTACAAAATGATGACCTGCTCTTTCATCGTGGGCCTTGAGTTGTGTTAACCCTGTTCTATCAGCTTGTTCTTAATATGGTCCCAGTGTTCCAAAACTATTTTCAGCTGAAGTTAGAACATTCTGGCATGTGTTCTTGCAGTCACAAAGCAGACGTACTTTTTTAGTTTTTTTAAAAAATGCTACAGGCATTTCTACAACAGAGTGCTCTATTTATGCAAAATAAAAATGAAACAAAAGTCAAAATAAGGAGTGTCTGGCATTTGTTGTGGTTTTCTCAAGCAACAACACTATTTATGACCGCAGGGGTTATAGGGAATCATGGGAGAACAGAAAGTCACTCACAAACAGACACTATATGACTAAAACTATGTTTTGACCTTCTACATCACTTCTACATCCAGTATCATCACAGAGCATTGTGTTCCTCACGGCAGGGAATCGCCCTCCCCGTTACAGTACTGTTGGAATTAGGATGCCAGGAATCGGAGTAACCAGCAACCTTCCGATTCGCAGGTATTTATTCCTATATCATCTATAACAGGCAGTGGAATGCTTTTATCATAAACAACTGGACGAGCTTCCATTCTAGAGTTCATTCTCTCCTTATTTTCATCCCTTCTTCCCTCTGCAGCTCTGAAATTCCACGTTTTCCCCAAAAATGGCAGCCAGGTGTGTGCCTTCATCTAAGCTCAATCTCCTCACCCCCCTACACGTATATTAGGGTTTGAGGCTTGCTAGCAACAAGTTGAAAAAAATAACTTTCCTGAACTTTCCTGAAAAACTGTCATATTTTATAAACACAAATTGGCAATTAAATAAATCAATCAAACAACTTCCCATCAAAATCATTCTTCTGATTCCCATCTCTGCTTCACATCCCGTCTCTCTCTCGTTTTCCTATCACATCGCTATAAGCACTCATCTCCTCACAGCATTCACCACACACAGTGTGGCCACAGTGACAACTAGTGGTCAAAACTACACCTTAAAAGTGCTGGTCGTTTCCTCTCATTTTCATTTTAAATACAGCCATAATTAATAGACTTAATAGACAAGAGTAACCGTCTTCTAAAGCAGATGCTTTTGAAGACACCTGAACATCAAAAACACTCAGCTTTATTAAAAGCTCTTCTTCAAAACCTTCCCCCATCAAAGAAAAAAAGGGAAAAGCATTATTGCTCCACATTATCATAGTGGTTTTTCACCTCAATTCTACAAAAATCCACATACCTTCAACATTTTCTACTCCTAGGAGCTAGGAGGCGATCAACGGTTCGATCAGTAAATTAAGTTAACCAGAATAAGCAAGATAACAGAAATGCACAAATAAAATATAAATCCTGTCCCTCTACGCCAACCACAAGCTGACCCGCAGCAGAAACCCTGCTCACCTCCAGCCTGGCTAACAGACCAATCCAAACACCAACATACGCTAGCACAATACCGTTAACACTTCCAAAATGTGATGTCAAATTTACTGGAGGTGAGGGCGGGGTTAGACAGTGTTGTGGAGGGGCACAGATTATTGAAAGCCCCTGCACACCCCTGAAATTGAGCTTCTCCAGCACATATTCCTGGGGTCCATAGTTTTAGGAGGGGTGTTATTTTAAAGGACCATGGAATAGAGATGGGAGGACCACAACAATCCCCCGACATCCTGGTCCCTGGTTCTTTCAGTAGTTAATTGTCTCACTACAGTTCAACTATCCCGTGGTGATGGGCATGTTAATAAGACAAACATGCGTTCAGACACGCTAAATGTTATATTGGCCTCAGCCTGCTTTTACATATCATGTACTTTTTTCATTATTGTTATTCATTATTTCATCACATATTTTTCTAATGACTTTAAACATTTATTAATTTTTTTATCCTCTTTATCACAGCTCATTTTCTAAAGAGTCAATGCGAAGTATTTTTCTTGGCTACTTCGGTTTAATTCTTCCATCTCTCCAGGAGCCATCACAAAATCCGGGGTGCGGAGCGATCGTTGGAGAAGGTTTTACGCAGTCGGACACCTCGACGAATAGACACCAGCATGTCCTCACCCTCCTGGGGCGCTTGTGGGTCAGGCTGGGACTCTGGGCCTGGCGGGGGCTGGTTCGGAAGTGAGGGAAAAGGGAATTGCCCCTCACCTAAGGCATGAGCGCTCGCCACCAGCTCCCCGATCTTCTCCACCAGGCTGTGGCGATTAGCAGCCAGCAGATGATCTTCTTCCCCTGCTTGGCTGTACACACTCATCTCTAAACCACCCACACCCCCTGCGGCCCAAGCTGTGTTAGGCAGGCTCAAGCGTTTTGGAGAGGCCTTCACGTATTCCAGAGCTCCTGGGGAGGCGTCGTCCGGCACATAAAAGACACATTCTTCACTGCCCACACGGGCGGGTGGGCCTGTGTATCCGCCGGGTGAGTCAGGCACAGTGGGGGTCTTGACTGGCACAATGGGTGGGCGTATAGGAATAGGGCCAGCGCTGGAGAGGGTGCGTCTAACTCCGGGTTTGGTGGATGGCGTTCGGCGGATGGTGGCGGTGCCAGCCATACCACCCCCACCACCACCTCCAGGTGGTCCACCCAAAGCGCTGACTCCACTGGGCAGGCCTGCTGTGCTGGCGGGCCGTTTAGTCTGTATCATGCGGCGGTAGTTCTGGGCAATGTTACTGTGACGTGGAATTGTGGAGGACTTATCGAATTCGGCCTGGCCATCAGCCTCTGTGTCTCCATTTACTGAATAGGCATCATAATCAGAGCCTAATAAAAAACAGCCATAAATAAAATCATTAGAGCAAGGCTTTCCGCTGTACTCCCCAACCACTTGACTTTTAACATTTTATGCAAATAATAATAGCCGTGAGATACTGAATAAATGTGTGAGCATGCATGAGAGTGAATGTGGGTGTTTTTGAGTGTGTGTTACCCTGTGAGGGAATAGTGTCTTCTGAACAGGATGGTGTGGTGGTCTGAGTGCTGTATCCACTGGAATACTGAAGAGAGTCTCGGCTGCTCTTCTGCTGCTCCATGCTGAGGCCTCGTGTCAGCACCATGGCCAGGTCACTAGCAGCTGGAGAGACCTCCTCCCCGTGCTGACCCATAACAATACAGGTATACAATTATAATATTAACAACTCAATGCACTATATGTATATTTGTTTTATAGCTCCCTGTTTTGATTATTTCCATATTTATGTATTAAGTTTCTGTGTTTATCTATTAAGTTTTTTATATTTTTAATGTTTTTTATCATCTCTTTCTCTCTCTCTCTTTCTTTCTCTCTCTCTCTCTCTCTCTTTTTACATAATATATAGGTTATACATATATAAACTAATAATTTTTTACATATGATCTGCAAAAGGTACTTTTAAATTCAGTTTTAATTTTTAGTACCGTACCTTGGCAGCTATAGTGGCCGGGGTCATCCTTGGTCTCTGGGTGTCCTCTGAATGCATCCCAGAATACCCCTGGGACTGAGGAGACATTTCTGCCTCCCTCAGCCTATCCAGAGGTTCTTTTCTCCTCTGAAGTGTGCTGGCCAATGGTTGCTCATTGGTACCTACCTTGGACCAATCCTGAAGAAGTAGGTGTGGTTAGTTCAGAGCAGTGAAAAACAACAATGAAACGGTCTCAGAGAAGAGATGACCAGCTATCCAGCAGTTTGAGTGTCCTTTAAACAGAGTTGGATGGGGTCTTATGTGTTTTAGAAAAGTCCCAATTCACTGTGTTTGTGTCACTCTCTGTGAGCTGGCTTAAATAAACTCAGGTACCTTCCGTGGCCCGCTCGGTTTAGCAAATCTCTCACAGCCAGAGATTTTAAACCAGGATCAAACAAGCAACATTAAAGCTGTGTGTTAAAAAGCAAAATGAAGTAATGAATGAGGTTAAGCAGAATGAAACCAAAACAGAACACTGTCAATAAGTGTTATTCAGGAGCCGTGCTAAAAAGATGAGCTTGCATTTTGGTTCAAGCTGGATTTTTTTGGGATAGTGCTAATTTGTAGCCATTCCAGTTTTATTGGCTAGCTAACCAGCATAACCATGCTGTTGGGAACCAGCAACATTTCCCTGGTAAAGCTAGTTGACCAAGAAAATCTAGCTGGTTAAAATATTAAGAAGTCTAAAGGGAGGTCACAATGCCAGAGACCAGAATCCAAAACACAAGATATTATTGTTGGTCTTTCTGATAGGGAGGCACATAGTCAACTTACAAGCATGCACACAAAAACAAAACGAAATGAAACAAAATAAAAAAGTGCCAATGGAGACAAACCTTCCAGCAAGAAACCTTTGATGTGGGAGAGGGTGTGTTGGATCCAGGGGGGCGGTTATAGGGTGGGGACGCAGGAAGTATGACAGAGAAAGGCCTGATGGAGCCAGTGTGAGACAGAGCAGGGCGGAAGGTAGCAAAGGACGAGCCAAACTGCGGAACGATAGAGATAAGATCGAGACCGTCAGAGTAGCAAGAAAATCCCTTTTCCCTTACACGAGTACCGGAGGAGCTTTTCAGAGCACAAAACTGAAACCAGCATGGATAGAAGAGCCAGGTCTGCCATTCAGCATCACAACCCACACGGGTCTCATATACAATGTAAAATACCACACAGAGATACTGAACGCTTATGTTATATAGACAGATATACTTACTGCAGTCGGAGAGCTACACTCACTAACTGACTGACAGGTCTCAGACGCCTCTGAGGATGCTGAACTTGATGACTTCTGTAAGAGAGACAGTAAAGACAGGTCTCACAAGGGAAATATGAAGAGGGTGTCTGTCAAAGTCAAAATCCTATTGCTGTTCTGTGGTACTGCTTGCAGTATAAAGATGCTTTAGAAATCTTAAGCATATTTCAGATTACAAGTCCCTTGTGCTGCTACATGACTGATCAATATTAGGAGCATCTCTTAAATAATTCCTTTTAATACTTTGGGTTTTTAATACTTACATGAAACATGCAAAGACATAAAATAAAAATATATGTATTGTGTATGACTGTGCATATTAAGTTAGAAGGTTGCTTTCTTTTTAGAGCTGGTGGAGATTTGGACAGATAATTCTTTAATTTATGAGTGTTGTTCTTCTCTTTGAGTTACCTGTGCTACATAATAAAAGGTATTAACTCATTATTGGACAGTACTGGAATTGGAGGGACTGGGTTAGGAGTCTTTCAACAAGCTTACCAGCTAACAGGGAATGTTTTCAGAATGTTGGCTAATATTCTCTAAAAGTTTAAAATGTATCAAAAACATTCTTGCAGTTACATTAGTAGAATGTTTTCTGATGTTACATTTAATATATCAAATATTGGTATTCCTATTCCTTTGTATTCCTAAGTAGTTAGTTACATTTAAAAATGTTACAAATTAAACATTTTTGTTACTTAATGGAAACATTACAAAAACATTATTAAAACCTAAACCGGTTAACTGAGTTACCACTTAAAAAATGGCCATGTCCTTTGCTGAGCATGTAAAAACATACAGTAAGAAGTACAGTCAGTTATGCACCTTTATAACACAATTTTTCCAGAGAACGTCTTAAAACCATATGTCTATAAAGGGTTTGATCTACAGTGGTGCACAATTCCTGCCTTTGTCCACAAGAGGACGCTGTAATCCAGCTCTTGCTGATTATCTGGAGCTAAGACAAAATGTGATAAACCTGTGACCTCTTTAGTCAATTCTGTGGGCTGTCAACTTCAGTTTGCACCACCTCTCATTCTGCAGAGCCATTGATAATGCCAGCAACAGAGAATTGAGCTCTAGTACTGAAAGATGAAACCTTACATTTTACATAAAGCAATTCAATAAGGTCATAGTTGCCCTTATAGTTGTTATTTGCTTATGGAAAAGCGCAAGAACTGGGTGTGAGCCTGCATCTGCAATTATGGCTTGTTTGTATGTTGTTTAGGTGATTTCAATGAAGAAACAATATTGAAAGAAAACAGCTTAAATTACTTAGTAGTGAAACAGATATATGTGAAACATATAAATACCTGGCTGGTTATATCGGAGGGCATGGGTGATGGGGGTTTGGAGTAGACGTTGGCATCCTGGGAGATAAAGCCAGAGTCGTGGGAGGAGACACTGCTGAGGCGGTGCGCTGCGGTTGTTAGCGGCTGGGCCAGACTGCGGTATCGACAGGACGAACTGGGTGAGTGAGTCTGAGAGCCACCAGAGGACCGAGAGGCACTACTGTGAGCGCTGTTTACACTGCTGCAGGGGTGAGGGAGAATGTGACAGGGTACGAGGGTGGGAGAATGCAGGGGTGCATATGTCAGGGAAAATGCCAGTATGTATAAAGCACATCCACAAGACCAGAATGAGCAGTGATAGTTTCACAGGATGAGAGGGTCATGATTGACACAAGTGACACACA
>JAZGTK010003354.1:0-27694 GCA_036877625.1 Ambastaia sidthimunki | reverse complement strand
AACAGTTACCTCACTTCCTCTCACAAGTTTTAAGAACAAAGGAAAAGTATAACAGGTGTTGTACTGATAGCATGTCAAATGCTGAAAGACTTATCGTTTTTACTATCCAAAAATATCAATGAATTTCCTACACTTCTTTTCCTTGTACACAAAATCACAAACAAACAGAGATTTGAATGTGAATATTCCCACACTCTATAACCCCCCCCACCCACACTTCAAGTGTGCCCTTTGACCCCAGTCATGAAAATGGAAGTCTGTAATCTCTTTCTGTCTCTAATGAGTCTCATATTACCACACTGGTTCAGTCAAACAATTATCCTACTGCACAGGAAACAAGTGTAAGGTGTAAAGAAGAGGGGGGTCTCAATTTGTCCCAGTGGACTTTGAACTACAAAACTTTATTTATATAACAGACAAAAAAAACCATCTGCTATGGTAGCCACATAACTTGATATGGTGACTAAGATATGACCGGGACATTGCTTTGATGGACACCTTGTACATATAAGTATTTATTTTAAAGATATACTGAAATATATACATATAATTAAGATTTTAGGCTAAAATATGATCCAGGGCAAAAAGACATATGGAAAGCAAATTAAACTGAACCATAACATGTAATGTTATATAATACTTGCAATTAGCATTCTGAGTAAAATCTTTGGTTTCTGACATATCTTTAAGAACAGATGGAAGCCTTTATACTTTGTAGGCTGCAGCCTTAAAGATTATTTCCATATTCTGCAAAAATCTGTTCACAACACCCTAGACAATGTAAATGGCATATGCAGACCATGACACATGCACCTTCTCACACAGACACACCCATGTTCTCAACACCCTTACACTGCAGCCTCTGTTTCCACCCAGCCATTCAGACACTAAGACACAGGTCACATGACCAACAAATATGGGTCAGCTCAGGACAGCGCCGCTTCTGAGATCACGCTCACATTTACAGTAATTTAGCCAACAAACAACCGGCATGACATTGAGCATTACTGTAAAAGCAAAGCCAGACAGACGCTTAGTCTCCTATCTATCGCCAAAACAAAACCTAATTGTAAAAAGCACCATTGTTCACCGGAATGATTCAAGTTGCCCTTTTCAAAAAAAATTTCTCACTGTGATATATTGATATACTTTGATATTTTAGACCACCTAGCACAGAGAAGCACACAACAGAGAGAAACATCACTCCTGAGGTAAGATGAATATAGCACTGATGAGACAAACATGCAGGTTTGATTCCCAGGGAGCACATGAAATCCTCACATGAATACTGTAGAAACTTAAGCACGTACAAGCATCTGCCAAACTCATAAAAATGTTAATGTTATTGCACATGCTTTAAAATGTTAAGCTGTGGTGTTTACATGGGCAACATGAGTTTGAATCTGACCAGCAACAATTCCTGATCTCATTAGCTCCTCCCACCCCATCATTTCCCACCATCTTTCTACTGCATCCTATCAAGAAAAGTGGCAAAGAGGACAAAATAAGGCGATTCAAAAGAAAAGAAGAAGAAAACTGCAGATTACATCAGGTCCTCTCACTATCTTCTCCTGAATCTGGAATGTGCTGTCTGGGAGAAAACGGAGACCTGTTTATCACTTCAGTTAACCCGCTTACACAAGTCAGTGTCTTGGGTATCCGCAGTAACTGTTACTTTTAACTTTTCGAAATTGCATTATGGAAAAACTGGGAAGTGCGACAAGATGCAACTGACATAACAGAAACATGGGGAAACGTGAAAGAACTTGTAGGGGCAACTTCTACAAGAGGCTTTGTGCTCTACCTGTTGAAACATCTCACAGATGGTTTGGGTAGACCTCAGAAGAAAAGCAGAAATCTGTCAAAGCGCTCACACACACGGGTCGAGGTCTCGGCCTAATTGATTTCCTGTGGAAACTATACGTGCAGGAATACACCATCAATCATGCCAACCAGCCTTACTTTGAGACCAAGTGCCCTGGATTTCAGTTTAGCTTGACTAACTGGGACCATACCCAGATAACAATTTAAAGTTGTATGAACATTTCTCTAACGTTTCCATTTAGTAACAAAAATGTCTAGTTGTTTTAGATTATAAGAACATTACTTTTTACAAAATTGTAACATTTTTTCTGTAACGTTTTTAAAATGTTCCACTAACAACTTGAAAATAATGTTTTTGATATGACATATACAGCATAAAAAAAGTCTACTAGCATTACTGCAATAACCTTTTTGTTCACTTTGACAGAACTTTTAGAGAACTTTAGCCAATGTTCTGAGAACATTCCCTGTTAGCTGGGTATGCTCTGGTAAGGACAAATCTTTGTTATTCGCCAAAAAGAAAGTCAAAGCTTTCTGAATGTGTCCTCCCTTTTCCATTAGTCTTATTAAGGAAAGATCAATGGAAAGTGGTCTGCTAAAATAAATCAGTTTAATAATACAGAGCTGGAGCCAGTTATTGCCTAAGCGAGCATACATTTCAGCACTAATTACTCAGGGCAGAAAACGTTCAAGTACATTGGATGCACCATAAATACCAAAGACTTTGGCATTGGGAACATTCAAAGTCTCTTTAAGAGTTTTTTTAGTAATGGCCTTAGCAGCTATTTCCTTGTAGATAATAGGCATAAAAGTACAGCTTGTATATCCTTAAATGGGAAAAGGCTGACATCTCTGTTAAGCTTGTTTCAACAACATATTTCAAATCAGCAATAAAATCTGACAATGAACAATTAACAATTATAAATTTGACTTCTTCAACTCCAAACAACACTAAAACTGTATTTTTAGGCTATTTAAAAAGGTCAGTACTCCCACATAAACCAATGAATTCTCTTACCAAAAAAAAAAAGAAAATCACCAGAGGATATTTTCCCTTTCAAGAAAAAAGTGAGGGAAATACCAGTGGGCACGAGGAGTACAAGGAGGCAAAGTAATGAGAAAGGACTTCATTGTTCTTCAAAAGTGACTGCAGAGTCAATCTGACACAGGTATTCAGCAAATAAGGACGCCATTGTGCTAGCTGGCACAGAAAAAACTCTAACACACACAAACAGCTGTTAGAGCCGATAGTCTGTTTTCTACACAAATGTTGGGTAAAAGAATTAATTTTTAATTACATTGAACTATATCTCTATACCTCATCCACCATTTTGGATTTTTGCTGAACTTGGCACAATGCATTGTGGGATTGCCTTCTCTGTAAAAGAAGTATGTGATGCTTTTTTTTAAATTTGGCACAAAAAAAAGATGTCTTAGGAACCTTCATGTGGGAACAGAACTTAAAATGTGCTTCTACACAAGTTCTGGACACATAGTATTCATGTTTTAGATATTATTTTGAAGGTTATTTACCAATTTAGGATGTTTGTTTAAAACCAGAGAAGAAGAGGTTGTGATAACTTCCTGTCTATCAATTTCCACTTTGAAGTCTCAGTAACTCACAGTGTACATTTCTATAAGCATTTGAATGCACACGTTTATTATTAAGACGTTTTGTCCCACAATCCTATGGGAAGTGTCAGCTTCCTGCACATCTGCTTAGTCCACAGTAAAGAATATAAGAGAGGTCAACACTCTGCCTTTCTGTTTTTTCTTTTATGATAGTCACAGAGACCACAACTATGAAAAGGGGTGTTGGGTGTAAGGGCTCCCAGCGGAGCTATTCACATTGCTTCCACCCCCCACCCAACATTTGCCCAGCGATTCCATTTCAAGCCCTTTGACGCCCGTCTCCTCCCAGGACCGGCCAGGAGAGATACAGTTGCATTCATCTATTGTGTGTCAGCATGGTGTGTGCGGGTATGTTATTCTCCTTCTACTGTGAGTGACCGCTGTGATCTAATTACAGGCAGGAAGATGAAGTTGTTCCCCTTTTTCCAGCCCTGATGGTTGATTCTGCTCTAAATAACGAGACAGGCTCAATCTTTATCCTGTCAAAGTAAAAGACAACAAGGAGATCCTGGGAGCAGTAGAGAATAAAATGTCAAAAGTCATAATAGAGGAATCCTCAACAAAGTGTGGAGAACTTCCAGTTTAGTGTATGTATACTAATAGTAGACTTATAGTCTACCAATACTAATTTGCCCAAGGTGATAGGGTCCATTTGTGTTGTGGGGACCTCTTTATTACCCTATATAAATTGCCCCCAAGCAACAATCCCTATTAAGTAAAAGTTCAAATTAATACTAAAGCTGTGGGGACTTACATTACCACTAATTGGTAGAGATCTTAATGGAACTTTCTAGCTAACAGTGAACATTCTCAGAACATTTGCTAATTTAAAAAAACTGTTATCCGAGTTTGTTAGCCACAATCAGAAGAAACTAACAGCAGTTTCAGGTTCAGACACCACGCCCACAGACCGCCCACAGTCTGTTCACTATGTGATGCGTACTGCATACTACTTAAGACTATCCTAATCTAGAAAGCACTACTGTAATAGTAGTAATAACAAACCAAATCAGACTTGGGGAACAATTGTGGGAAGCAATAGAGGCTGGTTTACTTGGATAGTGGTGGATTTTAAAGCTGGTTGATATCCACAGTAGCCATCACAGCCGATAATAACAGCTGTGTGAAGCTCCCAGAACCCAGAGTTACCAGTGAAGACTAAGTTCATATTCACGGGGTTGTCATTTCTCAGATGCTTATCAGAACCCATCTCCAAACGCAATATCATCTGACAGATGCTTCTATCTAAAACTAATGTAGTGTAACAGAAGCTGTAGTTCAATTACCTGAGAGCATTTATAAATTATGATGCTGCCTCACTGGGTCAGTAAGAGAGTTATATCACATGGGTGAACTGGTTGTTTGAGTGGTGACAGGAAGGGAGTTAAACTACGCAGATTTATGTAGCAAAGCTCTGCTCATTTCATGGATGGACTACAACTAAATCTTAGGTGGGCTACCTGCATCTTCTCAAATATATCCAAAAGTTGCAGCTTAAAGCTGCAATCCATAACTTTTATGGGTTAAAAATGAACAAAGATCAGTTACTGAGCAAGTACATGATCAGCAGGAGATTAACAAGTTCTCCTTTACCTGTTTCCCAATGGTACTTTATAATAATGATTTATAATTTGAGCTATTGTGCAAGATTTTTTTAGAAATGGCTTCATTTGATTTCAATATATGTAATGAAGAGTACACAAAGTAGCCTGCAATTTTGTGTTTTAAACAGAGATGGTGCTAGAGAGGCAAAAGTTACAGATTTCAGCTTTAACATGGAGAATTTCCACAAAAAAGTTTCCACTCAGATCTATAAACTTGACTACTTGATTAATTTAGCCCATTATTTCTGGTTTTAATGCTGTAAAAAGAAATTGGTCTTTCTTCAATTTCCCTTGCAGTAATATTTTAAAATGTTATAGAAGCACTGTAGATGCCTCACAAGCTGTGTGCATAATGACTGAAAAGATCTAAATGCTCCAGATCTCTGGCTGGAGGACAAATTCTCTTTCAAAGACAGATTGGATAGGAGAAGGTCAGGGTAGAATTACAAAGTTGAAACTGCAACTTCATAGTACAAGACTGAGCTCAGCTCCCTTCACACCCCGCCCTATATCTTAAATTACAGCTAACAGCTATTATAATTAGCATAATGTGTGCTTGTCCTTAGTAATGAGGCCTTATGATGGCAACGAGGCCGAATTCTCTGTTCCAATAACCAAACAGCAATGGAGGAAATAAAATATAATTCCACTTTGGCTATACATACACACTGTTCAGAGAAAGCATGTAGAAATGAATCATTAAGATAGTTTACATTGTAATAATAATATATAATAATTATAAAATATAATATAAAATAATAATTAATTTAATAATGACAGTCAGTTATCAACAGCCCTCAACTACTTAAGCAAAGTTAAAGGTGTCTACTTAGCACTTAAAAATAAGGGCACTTATTGCCCTAATCAGATCATTTTGAACCAGGAATTTCACAATTACACAAATTAGAGTCAATTGTGGTGGTTGTAAATTCATTTGTGGGAATGAAGATGAGAGCAGCCCACACTGTCTATCTCAACAGTCCATCAGTCCACCCCAGTGTAATGACATCAGCCTGCAGGGTCACATCCTCTCCGAGCTCTCAGACGGTGAAGGAGGACAACACGCAGAGCTTCTCTCAAAGAGCTTAAGAATGTGAAAACAAAGATGGGAACAAAAGGAGAGGGGGGACAAATCTGTATCATTCCACATCCTGTCTCACTTATCTGGCCCGGGGGCCACACTGTTTGAAGATATGCCTTGAGTTCAGATATGAAAAGCTGAGAGACTCATGAGAAAGACAAAGCTAGCTCTGAAATTGAGCAAAGCCTCATCTTCACATGCTTTTCTTCTCAGCTATTTATTAAATTGCAATATCTTCCTCAAGATTAAGCATCTGAGAAGCAGTTCCTTTGTGCCTGCAGCAGCTTAGACCCTGAACTTTAACCTGCCTGTTAACGGAAAGCCATGCATAATGATCGACTTCTCATGATAGGAGTGCCCGGTCTAGACTAACAAAGTAAACTCACTGTCGGCAAACCGCATAATCCACTTCTAAAATAAATAAGAAACTTCCTCTACAAGGTGGAAATGAAAAACAGCTGTCATTTTTGTTACAGCTGCCTGCATAAGGTACTAATTGAATCCTCTTGAGAAGAAACTAATGACGTGACAGGTGCACCAGACATTTTTCAATCGTTGCACATGTAAAATCGCCTGCAATACAAACGTTATCAATTCAGACCATATGTGGAACACGTCTGCTTTCTATTACTTCAGTTATCCACCAGCCTGTTGCACACTGAACTTGGCCTTGTTCCAGCCCTGGTTGGATCTTATGATACAGTGATTGACACCAGATGTAGATCTGGCCGGTTTCCCTTTCCATCCCCTGACCACGAGAGGTGAGCCAAGGTCTTCCCTCAGCCTGTGGCGTACCTTTCACGAACACTCTGCTGCCCAAACTGGTGGCAGATTGTTGGGGTGAAAAACTGTCAAAAGCAGGATCCATAGTGACAGAGGTTAACAGTGCCCGGCAGGGTATCTTACAGTGACATTTTCCAGGGTTACCAGGCAACGGGTGGGAGGGGCAGCTACACAGCATGCACTGTGTCTGTCTGTGTAGGGGTTGTATGGACTGGAAAGGTAATTTTGTCTGCAATCAGTTAGCGTTTCCTGCAAATACAGAGTGGATTGTGGTAGGAAAAGTGCCCAGAAGCTGAGGTAGGGGTAGGCATTTCATTAACAGCACAGTTGCGGGTGTTGAACAGACCCTGGGAGACTATAATGAGTAATGAATAGCAGTGCTTGGGAAATGAGACAGTTATCAAGGTCAATCGTAGTGGTTTAGCACCATATGTGAGAGGGTCCACACTGCTGCTAATCAATGGTAGACAGGCCTTTATATTCACACGTAGTTTGGTCTATACTACCTGGAGAAAACTATATGCTAGCATTGCAATTTATCTCAGTGACAGGATTCTGTAGGCACAGCCAGTTTTGTTGAGCCAATCACCTGAGACATAAATGCCAAGTAACTTATCATTCTGTAGCCATGTGAAAATAACAATTCTTATTGGCTGATGGCGCCACATGAACATACGTGGTACCAAGCCCTTCACTAGCGACCTAATGTGAACAACATTATATGACATGCCTATTAAATTTATACTGCCGCCGTCTGGTGTGGATGCTGCACACCAGACAATTAAGAAATACTCAATTCACAAACATTCTTCAAAGTGAACAATGCTAATAATTTAACTTTTTCAGGATCTTTATCATTGCACCAAAAATGACATTGCACCTTTAACACCCCGCAAAAAAGAGGGCTGCAGATAAGGGATCTCTGAAAGGCCACTTAGCATGGTTTATTTTAACAGAGGTCCCAGGGGAGAAGCCAGCTGAACTCTGAAAGTGACACACAAGCAGCAGGAGAGCAGGAATCTATGGCGTTCAGGGGAAGCATATGGTCACTGATCTGTACTTGACAGACAGGGTCACTTCAAATAAAGAAAACCAGCAGAAAGGAAACGGATCCTGAGCAGCTTGAGATGTTTTACTTACTGACCACAGACCACATTATTACAGAAAGCAGACAAAGAACATGACGAGAAAATCTCACATCGTAAACGAAATAACTCGGTTGAGCCTTGCGGTCTTGTATTTAATTCTTTGGGGACACAGAAGTCTAGCGTCAGAGCAAAGAACTTGCTATGTGAAGAACGTGTGTAATTGTTCTAGCCACGCAAAATGAGGAGTCTTTATCTATAAGGACAAAATGATTATGCTAGTAGGACTGCTTTTATGGCTTGCTTACACAATACTTAGACCTAAAGTATCCTCACATTGAAAGATCCTTCTAGCTGTGCAATGACTCTTTGCAATTGTCTGCAATTTTTGCAAAAAAACAAGCAATAACATTAATACAAATGTCTAAAAAATGGACGTCTTGAATGTTCCTAGAACATTCAAATTAACATTTTAAATGTTTCTGTTATTTAGAGTCAGTTAAAATGAGCTAAACTGTCGACATTTTTATGGCTAGCTACCTAAATATACAGTAACACCACATCTGGTTTAATGGGACAAACATCTGAATATTACTGTATTACACCCTGGAGTTCTGTGGTTTGTTACCGCCACAGTAATGCATTCCTGTCTATGTTTGCATACTTGTATCAAGTATGTTTCTGGCCTTCATGTCCTGTAACTTGTTTAACATCTTGTTTCACAACTGAATCATAAGACACTTGGCTGCTGCTTGTGACTCTGCTGTATGTAGTATCAAATTTGTTTTAAATTCTGTGCAGCTCATTTTTTTCCTTAAAAGAAGATTTTTTTTTCTCTCTCGTGTCTCTGCAAAATTCTTCTCGAAAGCGTCTATGAATCATTGGCTGAACGTTTTAATGAAAGAGCCTCTCTTAACAGCCACTGCCCTAATCAAAGTTCACGTGTGCGCTTTCAAATGGTGACTAACCCGGCACGTAAACACTGACTCACTAACCTGTAACTTCCGACCTTCAATCACACTCTCTTATCAGTAAAGGCTGCTTTTAAATAATGTACTTGGCAAACAAATGTACTTGGCCCTGACAAATCTAAAGAAAAAACAGGTCTGATTGACTTTCGTTCACAATAAACTTTACCTATAACACTACAATAAATTAAACTACAATAAAATCAAACACTGTTCTCTATAAACCAGAGCAAAGAAATGAAAGCTGTCTGCAATAAAGGAAACCAAATACATTAGGTCAAAAGCAATTTTTAAATTACTCCCTCCTACTGAAAATACTATTTACCCACGACTTGTAAAAGGCTGTTGAACATTTTCATATCTTTAAAGTTTTGCTACAAAAAACACGTATTAGATGCTATGTCTCTTTTATCCACAGAAAAGACATCTGTTCAACAATACAACATTATCCCAGCTAACAGGGAACGTTCTTAGAACATTGGCTAACATTCTCTTGAAGTTCTCTTAAAGTTATCAACAACATTCTTGCAGTAACATTAGTAAAACTTTTTAACATTATATATCATATATATCAAAAACATTCTTATTCTTTATTGTCCTCAACATATGCTGTTTCTCAGCCTTTTTCTGTTTGCCTCCATCAAACACAAAACAATCCTTTAACCAAATGGCAGGGCAGGAGCTTGCCTTTGTATAAGACCCTTCACTAGAAACAGGCAGGAAAAGAAAGAGCTTTGTCCAAAAGCCATAACCATCACAACTCATAACTGCCAGTGTTTCAGAGCTTGGACATCCATTAAAACTCCCTTTCCTTGTCTACAACCCCTACTTTTCTTTATATTCTCCTGAAACACCTGTGTCCACACAACAGCATTTTGCAAAGGCTTTTGTGATGCAGGTAGCAATTACTGTAGTCCCTACAGACTCCTTTGGCACTCTTTGTTTGAACTCTGGAATAAAAAGAAGAATAGATCTAGACCCATTAGCGGGGACAGGCTTAAAGCCCCTGTAAATGAAAGGCAAAAAGCAACTTCTTTTTGCGGTTCATCTCCACCTAGCTCCCAGCATTCCACCTTCAGAACGCAGAACAGGCTAACAGTGAAACCAAACAAACACCGTTATCTTTGAACTTCTGTGGCACAGAGAGGGTGAATGAAATCTCTGGGTTTTGATAAAGCAGTGGCAGACAGCTCTTCAGAGACTGAACACCTGCTCCTCCAGACCTCAGTTTCTGAAGAGAACGTTCACTATGCACGGCTCATTGGACACTGAGCAAGGGTAAATAATTGCAGAAAGAACCCCTGATTGGAGAGGAATGCCAAAAATGTCTGAAAGTCAAAAGGACCACAGAACTGGTTTAACATTTCATTCTTAACTGAAAAAAGTGCACCCCAAGTTATTATTTATTATTATTTACTCACCCTCATGAGAATTTTGAAGAATCTCCCCATAGCTTTTCTGGCTATGACAGTTCATTCTCAGTGAAAGGGAAAGTTCACCCAAAAATGAAAATTTCAGTAAAATGATGGATTTTTTTTATTTTTGGGTGAACTATCTCTTAAAATATTTTTTTCCTCACACATGGTTCTTATGTAAAATATGACTTTTTTTAGATATTTTATATAACAGGTATATGAACTAATTTTAAAACTTTGTTTTTACTTTTTTTGAAGCTAGACAGCGATGGTCACTATGTCATGGAAGAAAAAAGATTTAATAACTATGAAGATTCTTCAAAAGGACACACTTTCTTGAAGTTCACCTCAAACTCAAGTACTGAAGGAATAGATGATGGATTTTAATCCTGGTATAAAACTTTCATTTGGAGGGCAGAGTGACATTAATACTAGGGTGGAGCTTGTGTGTTGAAGGACAAATCACAAGGAGGTTGAAAGGTGAACCCAGAGATCATGCTGGAGCTGTTGAAGGAACCAGAAACACTAAAACTTCCCCAATGACAAAACATCCACAGACACAACCACACCTGATTTATTTAGGGCGGGGCTTCACCCCAAAGTTGCTGTGATGGTTGCATTCTTAAATAAACAGAGCAATGTTCTGATAGTGCCACAGTGTTTTCAGGGAAATCTGGCTTATAACTGTTTCTGCCTATTAAACTTGGATAAGAGAAAGAATTTTAACATCAAAATATTATACAGTTACCTTTAGGCACTGTATAATGCTGCTTCATGAATAATGAAACTTTTGTAAAGTCTTTTTGAAACATTTGCAGTTAATAATTTCAGAATTTATTGTTCCCACAATAACTGCAAGCCATCCAGATTCTAAGGCTACAAAACAGTCCCAAACCACAACACTCCCACCAGTCTGAATTTCAGATGATCTTCTTTTTTCCAAATTCACTTCCATTATTCCTATTATGGGGGATTAAAAAACTGACATGAACAGACACAAAAGACACCTGCAGAATTACAACTGATAGCCCGAGGTACTTTGTGACCTCCTGAAGTTTAATCTCTGGGACTTTAGTTAGACAGCCAATCCTAGATATAATAACAATGGCTTTACATCTGTTCCTATTTATGCTATCAGTTTAATCATGGACATAAAGAAGCCAAAGTATTGAGCAATGGTTTCAGCATTGTTTCATGTCTCATGAGCATCAAAACTCCTTTTTGAGGCCCTTAAATAAATCTCTTAGCTATAAATATGATTTCCATCTGTAGAGTGTATTGTCTATTGCTTCATATAATATTCTCTGTTAATGTTCTGTGCTAGTTTTTCCACCACTGTATCAAGGCAATATTTAATAACAAATTTCCTGCATTTCATTAGCATCTGCATGTGTAATTTTCACTACATTTCCTAGCAGTTTGTGTTACATTTTTTCAGAACCTGAAACATGGATTTCTGCCTGCATGCCTCCACTAATGTGTATGCAAGGGTGTGAGTCAGGGCCCAGTCTCTTTACATTGATGCCCACCTAAAGGAATTTTATTATCCTTTTCTTTGGGGTTCTGCCAGGATTCTGCAAGCACCATTTTGCAGGAGTAGTGTTTCTTTTGTCCCACAGATGTCAGAGTAATCAGATTACTGCAAACCGATAAGGGCACTCATCTTTGAGTCACTGTTATGGCAGTCTTTGTGTAGCCTGTCTGAAAGCAAGCATTTCACCAGAGAGGAATCGGACAGCGAGAGGCTGAGCGATTTTGGACTCATCTGTCAAACTATGACAGGGTATGGATGCAAGACTTTAAATAGTCTCTTTCCAGGGCATATGTCGAGAGGAAAAGGAAGACTCTTCCCTCTGCGTAGCTTAGAGGAAGTAGGTACATACATCAGGCTCTTTGAAGAAGTGTAGATAAGTACGTGAGGGGTCTCAAGTGTACTTCTTGACTGTTTCATTCTCTATTTCTCTCTATACCTCACCATTCTCTATTTGCAACACTGCAAAGTACCACCTGTCCAATTTATAAGAATGAAAGTGTCAAATAAAAGTTATTCAGTCACATTTGTGAAGACTTTGAGAAGTCTTATAAAGTCAATGTGTTACAGCCAACTAAAGCCTACATTAGTTGCTATGACACCAGGGAAGAAATTAGCCTCGTCATGGAAGATGACACATAATGGGCTCCATATCCAACACTGGATCTTTGCTGTGGGCATCCATTACGGAGCAGACGGTCAACCAATAGAAGATAAAGGCCGCCAGCTACACTCTAAAAGAACTTGTTTGCCTCTATCTTGAGCAGCCATCTCCTTCTGCCCCCGTTCTCTCAGCAGTTGGAGGAGGAGGGGCATGTGTCACTTAATTTAGGAGCTTTTTGTCCCCATCACCCCTGGGGGCCTCGTGAGAAAATACTGCCGGAGGTGCAACAATTGTCAATGGAAGGTCTGACTGTTTACACAGTCTAAAGTGACTTCTGTAGAGATGGAAACATCTCATCCAAAACAGACCGGATGCAAAAACAAACCTTTCCTGCAAGTCTCAAACTGCAGGTGACTAAATACAGATTAAAGATTTAAAATTTTCCACGTTTGATTGGTGGTGATCTGGTAACGTCTCCAGAAAGCAATGCTATTATAAAGATGCGAGCTGCATCAATAAACTAAAAGCAATTTCCAGAGAAAAGAAATCACAAATGAGATCTCTCTTACGTCTCAATTATTTCTCTTAGGCCAGGCTCTCTATTTGTATGTCTTCTGAGGAGAAATATTTGATTCAAAATCGACAGCTAAGTTAAACACACAAGTAAATGAGAACTGCAATTCTCCCAAACTATCTTTAAGCAATAACAAAGATTCTAAAAATGAACTACTTCTTAGACGATGTGTTTTCTAAACAATTCCCTTTGGAATCTCTCAAACGGAAGGCGAACAAACACAGACAGAGGTATCAGAACAAAGTCAAATAAAAGGCCAGCAGTTACAAGCCCCGAGTTAAGTGCTGCGCTGGTGTACCCACTAAACACTGTGCAACCATGCGGCCCACATCAAAGACCTGCAGTCAGTGCAGGCAAGCATTAAAGCCACACTCTATACACACAGGACTTCATCAGCTCCTCTGAATGGAGAACAGGTGGAAAGATCAGAACCCAAATGAATTTCACTGTTCAGGGCCCATTTTTAGTAAAATATTAAATATTTTCACAAACATTATAAGCATCTTAATCTAGATCTATAAGCATCCTAAAACCAAACTCCTGCAAAATGTTTACACACTGAAAGAAAGGAACAGGTCTGGGCAAGTTCTGGTAGCAATAATCTCACCGACTGAAGAAACATCTTTGTGAATAATTAGCAGTGCTGTGGCCTTTTTAACTGGAGCTCTCTAGGTCTCATTAAAAGGTGTAATAAAATCTGAGTAAGTTTGTGTGTAAGTGCTTGTCTCTTACTAAATGTCATTTCAGCCAGTCTAGCTTCCTAAACCAGGGCAAAAGACACAAAAGAATTTGGCTGCTGAACTCTTTTCGTCTCCTATACGTCTCATTCTCTCTCTCGTTGCTTCTTTTTTCTTTCTCCAAACCTCACAGACGTTCCGCCATGCTTTGAAGAACGAGCCGCAACAATACGCTGATTCTTCCTCAGCACCACGGGCCCTCCCCTTAATCCCGTCACATAACACACCTCCTTAAGTGAACTTGGGGTTTCTGCACCAGAGAGCCAAAGCTAATCTCCCCCAAACTCACTCTTCCAGCCATCACTGACGAACACAAAAACACTATCCCCCTTTTAGGAGGCAACAGCACGACCTTTATCTCTCCGTCAACTCCGTGAGCCATAGCGGTAGCCGTGGTCAAGAGGTTCTACGTGGTAAAACATTGTGAGCTTTTGCACTGCCCTCTGTTGCTAGAAAACCAGGTAAAAGCATGTCAGACCACCACTGATTAAAATAAGCTTGAGTCCAGTCAAGCAAAACAGTGTCGTAAATGTCACAAGACAATAAAGAGGCAGAAAGTCAAACTCCTAAATATCTTCCACTCTCTACCCCGGGGGAGGGACATGCAACATTTCAATTTTAGTATTTTACACAATGAAAACTGTAAGATTAAAGATGTCTGGGCATTCTTCAGGTGGGTAGGCGCAAAAAAGATCATGTGACTTTTTTTTCCTTTCTGTCCCCGCAGATGCTCTCTTTAAATATCATCTCATAACATTTCACCTTTTATTAAACAAAGGCAAAATTACACCTCCGCGGATGAATACTAATAAAGGTCATGCTTAGGTAAAAAAAAAAAATTTGTTTTTTTTTAAACTACGGGCCGGAGGTTTGATTCAAAAGGCGTCTTTTAAGCGGCAATTGATTGAAAGATAAATCTGACCTCATTTCTATTACGGCCTGACAGTTTAGCTAAAGCAGGCGAAACCAAAACACAACATTTATGACTGACTGCATGTAATTCAGCGTGTGGAAACTCAGAGCAGTGGGGGTGAATGCATGGAGGTGGCTGCAGCCGCCACCCCATTTAGCAAGGTCATTTTTCATTTGAATAAGACCCCGGTTGGGAACAGATGGGGTGTGCCATGTCAGACTTCCTCTGAATGGAGGGATGAACCGATGGAGGGAGCTCACGTGCAGAAGTCCATTATGTGCAGACGACTGTTGAGAGACGCAAGCAGATATGAAGTCTGGGCCCTATTGATAGCCATTCTACAGTAGACATGCGTCCGCTCCGGTCAGGGTTAATTATTCTTTTCTCTAAAGGGACAGAGATGTTTTAAAAGAGATCACAGCTTAAAGAGAGAGAGAACGGGGAGGGAGATGGACTGGAGAGCAAACTCACTCGAGCCCGCTCCATTGTTTCCATGTAAATACACCCTGATCAAGATTCTAGCAGTATTCTGCCCGCTAGATCAATCTACACTGGCACAAATGAGGAGTCTGAAGGGGGAGCGAGGACATGAAACCTGGGCTATGGAGAAAAAAAACATAAGAAGTGAATGTCATGATCTTTACATCTACAATCCACCATTTTAAATCAAAGAATCATTTGATTAAAACACCCCCTCCTCCACCGGAACGTATCCCTCAGACATAATTCAATTTCACTGTCTATCCAAAGTGTCTGCGCAGATCCTTGAAACAAGTTATCTTCAACAACTTGCTTGTTACAAAACAGGTGCAAAAGAATGTAGGCCTGCAAACAGTAGCATTATTTCACACGTTTGAGAGACAGTTTCTGGGAACCAGAGTTTTCTGGGGTTTTTTTACAATGGTTTCTCTGCCAGTTTCTTCAACCCCTCCCCCATGAGGTCAGCCTGTGGTCCCTCAGCCTGGTCATCCATCTCACATTGAAAACATGCACCCAGAACATTCTTTCTGCCACCCCAGGAACAAAAAGGCTTTAGGGAACGAGGGACTTGGGAAACCAGGAAAAAGCAAAGCCACAGCAATTTATGACATGCTACAAATTTCTCAGAACTCCACTTGTGATAGTATTTAGAGGTGCTTGCACTAAAGCAATTAATATTGTTAATATACAGACATAGTGAAGAAAATCTCAATTGAAAAAGACCAGAACGTTGTAAATTTTGGGGTGAAAACATTTAACTTAAGCAATAAGCACCCACCCAGCAATGTCCTAGCCAGATTACCCTAGCAACCGCACAGCAATGTGCTAAGTGACTCAGATCACCTTAGTTACCAAATAGCAACATACTGGCAACCACCCAAAATATTCTAGTATTGTGTCAGTGAATTTACAAGATGTACCATTTACAGTTTCTTCAGAAAATGTTAAAAAGGTAGTTTCAAGATGACTAATCTGTCCACGGCATGACCCCTTGTAAATCTTTGCCCTTTCTCCCCTCACAAGAACTGCTACTTTGGGAAATGAGCTTCAAAGAACTGGAAACATGCCCTCACCTGCCCTGGATCTGACCTTCTATGACCTGTACTGCTGTTACATGTACACACCCTCAAAAAACACTCCAATGTCCTAACACACATGCACGTATCCACACAAAAAACACCGATGTAACAGATAGCATTGGTCTGGACCAGCCTCTGTTCACCTCACCTAAAGCCCAGGGGGAAAATGGGGAATTCCACAAAAATTCCAATTAAATCTCTATTCACAAAACACTTCATAAAATCACACTTAACACCTGGTTTTATAGGCTGGCCTCATCCGAACACACTACACTTTGTGATTAAATGAAATTTCATGTACAAACAAGACACTGAAAACCTAGATAAATAAACCTGAAAATGGATAAATATTTGGAAATGCAATAACAGGACCAACAAACATCCTGTTTATACAGATGTGTCTGATTTCGAAATGTTATGGGAATGACTCGCAGTCATGGGTTAAGCTCACAGTGGGAAAGCCTGTAACCTTTCAACCTGCGAGTCCGGAATCTTTCGAAAGGTCTCTGTTATATTCTTATTCATGAGTTTGCTTCATAAAAGAATATCAGCACTGATCCCTAAACCCATTATAATTAAAGCCTCCCAGATAAGCCACTCCAAAGCTCCACTCTGAAGCAAGACTGAGACACATAAGAAGCAGCCTGTACAGATCCTTCACTGAATTCAAACTTTATCATCCCTAGAAAGTCCATCAACCTGTGCAGGTCAGAAACTGGCAGTGTGTCTTTGATGGCAAACCGTTCCTTTAGGCTATAGACTGTATCCACGTCACTTTCAACATTCTAGATGTAGTTAAACAGATAAGCTTTTAATCTGATTGAATTTGACATGAAGACACTGATTTCTGCGAAGACAATCAAGTCGTTGTTTTGTGCGGTCACCCTCGGGGCTTAAAACAATAAATAAACGTGTGTGTGTGCCAGTGTGTGTGTGCTGTGTCTGTCTGTGTGGGTGGTGTGTACATATAAACACGGAGAGTCTGAGGCCTCCCTGCTCGTTCACAAGAGTGAAGACACAGAGAGAGAGAGAAAGAGATAAAGGAATATCTCACCTGTTAAAAAAAACACTTCCTTTCAGCTGGCCAGCTGGTATATGTGAGAGACTCGGTCTCTGGCTGCTCTTACTGTGACTTATCCCAGCATGCACAGCACAAGCTGAAAAACCACAGAAGAAGATCTGGCCCTTTCCCTCGCTCCAGTTTCTCTGTCCTCTTACCCTTTATACCCCTTTCGTTTCCTCTTCCTGCCTCATTCCCACTCGTTATTCTATATTCTCACAGCCATATCAATCTAAACAGAGCTAACACAGCTTTAAAGGGGAATGCGTTAGCCTACACTGCTAAGAAATTACATGCAATGTTTTTGCGTGTCTTAGACTATTTACAGTCTTCTTTAGAAACATCTGTGTGGCTTTATTTCATCCAACAGAAATAGACTGGATCATTAAAGCTGCAATCCATAACTTTTTTGTGTTAAAAGTAAACAGAACTCAGTTACTGAGCACATACATGACAGATCAGCCCTGATACCCTGATTCCCAAATGTAAGTTGTAAAATCATAATGATTTATAGTTTGAGATGTCGGGATTTCCCAGAAAAATTGTCAATTTAGCTTTATCTGACTTTAATATACATAATAGAAGCAAGTAATGTAACCTGCAATTTTATGTTTCAAACAGGGATGGCAATAGAGAGTTGAAAGTTATGGATTGCAGCTTTAAAATCCTTCTCTAAATTAGACGTCTTTGAACCAAACCGTTAGCTTATTTTGTCTGGGCTTGTTTTAAAGGCCAAAATGTCTTTATAAGACTTGCTTCACTTGAAGCATGTAATATTCCAGCCAGCTCTGCTTCATAATAACAGTAGTAATGAGGGCCTTTCTTTCCACATGGCCACTGGTTTACAGATACTGACATATTCACAGCAGGCTGCCAGTCCCACCATGAGCTGGTGTGTGTGAGAAAGTGAGAGAGAGAGAGAGAGAGAGAGAGACATAGAGTGCATGTATGAAATATTGTTACGTTAAACCAAATTGCTACTCATCCTGTGTCTCTGTCAAAATATCTGCTAACATCTCAGCAACGTATGTGTGTGTGCCTGCAACAGAGATGCCCTGTGTCAGATATCACTGTTTGCTTCTGAAAGCCAGCACTTCCTTGCCATTGTTAGCTAAAACAACAGGATTACCAGGCGACTTCATTTGAGCCAGACAGATATCTTGGCTTTAAAGGCCTGTGGCAGAGCAGAAAACACCAGACCACTGTAACAGCGCAGGGCTCAGAGGACTCAGAGGTCTGGAGCCTAAACACTTCCCGAAATGTCAGCAAATGTCCTCTCAGATTAAGGCTACAGTCTGTCCCCGAAAAGCTTGTCAAGATGTAACAACCTGACTGACCCTAGTCCATTTCTTGCTAAAATTATGTTAAAGGAACAGTACACTCAAAAAAAACTATCATCATATATAACTCATGTATCATCATATATATACTATCTCATGTATTCCAAAATGTCTCATTTTATATTTTGCATAAGACAAAAAAAAAATTATGCAATTTACATTTTTGGAAAGCTAAAAAATGTATGCAAATGTAAATTTTGGAGAGAAAAATCCAGAGAATAACACAGTACACTTCAGGAACCTTTACATTATGAAATGCCCGGGGTTGTGCACACAGAACAACTCCCTCTCACATTCAGCGTAGGATTTAATAAGTACATGTTTGAGTAGAGAATTAGGCCGGGTGTACTGCACCTCAGCAGGTTCGGGGGTCTGCACCTGGTGGTTATTACACTGGCAGCTTTACAGCCCAGATTCCAGTGTAATTACAGGTATGCTCAGCCCGGCTCTGTAATACAGAGGACTGTGGGAAAGCTGGAGGCACGTTTACTTCACTTGCCAAGTGCTACCGTTTCTCACGCATTATACATTTAACTTTAATGGTCCGACATATCGAAGTCATTGAGTTGTGGGCGGCCGTGATGTCAGCCAGATGACGAAGAGGAACCCATTACAAGATCTCAGAAAGAAGTTCAAGATGTTACGACCAGGAGGAAATCATCTAGACTGGAAGGACGAAAAAGAGGCAGAGAAGAACAGGAAAAGGGTTGGATCCCATTAAGACATCCTCATGGAAATGGCTGCCCGATAGCATAAAAAAAAACACTGACATCCTGTGATAGGCAAGTCTCCCTTATAGCGGAAAGCAAACAAGATGTGGTTTGGAGAACAACAAAGAAAGCCACAGTTTTGACTCATTACACTTGATTGTGCTTGTGGTAGATCTGCGATTTTAAATGAGACTAACATCGTCGTGGGGAGGACCGGGTCATGTGGAAGGATTAGCTATGGATTTAAGCAGGATAACCCAGCCAACGGGGAACGTTCTCAGAACGTTGACTAATGTTCTGTAAAAGTTCTCTCACAGTTATCAAAAATGTTCTTGCAGTAATGATAGTGCATTTTTTATGTTATATATCATATATATCAAACAGTTATTAAGTTAGTGGAACGCTGTAAAAGGTTATTAAATTAATAATTAAAAAAAGAATTAAAAATAACATTATAAAGAAAGCAATAACGTTGTGGATATAATGCAAAAAAATAAAACATCTAATAAAACAGACATTTTACACATGATTATAACTGGGAAATGGAAACATTAATGGAAACATTTTTACAACCCCAAATCTGTAGGTAGGAAGTTACTCTATGACCCACTTCAAGTACACTTAAAAGGGCAGAAAACCAGCAATGCAGGTCCAGTTTAATCATTTACTCACGGCAGGTTAGAATAGAAGAGCATCATGCTGCTTCTGGCCCATGTGAATAGATTCATCCTATTCAGGGAAGACACACATTGCACACACTGCATTAGCATGTGTTATTGGGCTTTTGTGTGTTCTTTGTGCTTTACACCTCACAACTGTAGACATTCCAACAGAGGCAAACGAACAAGGCTCTGAACCCCCACCACCACAGGCCACTTCACTCAGCAAACAAACTGTAAAAGTGGATTGTAAAATCTAAAGTGAACTTTTGACCACCATTTTGCTGGGCAGGTGGTATTTCTGTGTGCTATAGGTTTGACTTAATTTCCAGGCCTCCAAACATTCACATGAATGATCTCTTTTTATTTGGTCTGTTTAAATTCAATTCAAAATTCAGTTATCAGTGTAAAAAAAAATAACTGAGTTTGTAAAATAGCATTCAGTTTCTTATTAAAACACAATTTTAAAATTATTTCACAGATTCACTCTCTGGTTCAAACAACTGTCTTAATCCATGACAGCCTCAGCTAACAGAGAACATTCTCATAACGTTGGCTAACGTTCTCTAAAAGTTCTCAAAAACATTCCTGTAGTAACCTTAGTAGAATAACTTTTAAACAATACATATCATAAGAAAGTTATTCTAAAGTTGATAGTGGAAAGTTTCAAAAAAAAGTTACAGAATTGAAAAGTTTTTATAAGAATAACGTTCTAAGAATAACGTTCTTATAACCATCTAAAAATTGGATGTTTTGAACATCCCTAGAACTTTCACATAACATTTTTTAAGCTTCTGTTACTTAATGGGAACATTACGAAAACACTTCAACCTAAAATTGTTAACTGGGGTCCTGCTTTTTTCTGCCCACTGAAAGCTTTCCTCTAAACATTTAGGCCACAGCTACCCAGTTAACACTGTGCTTCTCACGCCATCAGTGTAAAACTTTCCTCTGTGCCCTGACATTACATATAAATCAGAATCTGTACCAAGAAATAGTATCTAATAAAAAAGCAATTTAAGTTTTCCTCAACCTCAAAACTTGCTAATACCTTTTAAAATAGAAGATAAGCTTTCAAATTTCATTCAACTGGTGTGAATGCCTGAAATTAAGCCAAACTTTCTATTTAGTCTCAGACTTCTGAGATCTTGAAACACTGTCCAATGTGACTGAAGATAACATGATCTCTCTGGTTCCAGCTAAATCTCTGTCCTGCGATACTAAATGGTGTCAGATTAGCCATATTAACTGCAGCAGCTGTCTAGTTCTTCACATTTAGTCCAGTCTGAAATCCTGCCATAGATCAAGGAATCTCGAACATGTGAAGGTTTTCTTATTCATTCTCCTCTTTGTGTCTGGAATGTGAGGGGTTTTCCAGTCTACTGCCCATCCACCTCATGAGAACATGGTGACCAACTCAAAGTTTCCTCCTTACTGAAACCACTCAACCCTCTCTCTCACTCTTACAAACCTTTATAATACAAAACAGAGGTAGCAGGTGCAGCCCCTGCGTCCAAAAGTCTGAGACCACTACAGACACTACTTTCTGTTTTGCATTTTCCATATAATATACAGACACACTGCAAATTACATTTAGTCTAATGTGTGTACAAAGCATATCTGACCTTGTGGATAAAGGAAATAACATACAAAAAAAATCCTAAAACTTCTTGATTTACATCCCAGATATTCAATGTGGTCTTTGGTTTTGGCTGCATGATTAAGGAAAGTGTGTATTTTAGGAAAACAGTAAAAACCTTAAAATAGTTTTAGATGAAGTACAACATGTCACACTGCAGGACAGATGTAGCATGAAGAGACAGTTCACCAGAACAAGGGCATCAAGTACATATATATTACATCAAATGTTTCCCTGATCTAGGTTTTATATTATGGTCAATATAATGCAGACAGCTACATTCTGACAGGTTTTAAATTCCTTACATCTCTGAACAGTGTGTAACCGCTTTGACTTTGAGTGTCTACATGTGTTGCTACAACAATGAAGCCTGTTGGAGAGATTATACAAGACATGAAACTCAAACTTGTTGCCAAGACAAACTCTCTTGCTCTCTACAGGAAGTCAAAGTACAAAATATGAAGAGAGACATAATTGTAGGGCTACAAAAATCTTGTTCCTATCTTTTTGTTTTCACACATTCATTCACAAATCATCATCAGTATTCCGCACAAGATTGCAGGTTTTAGAGTTTTAATTAAAAATCCTAAAATGCAATAACTTAGGAGACTTCAGATACATAATAACTCTCAGTCTTTTGTTCCCTCTTTGATTTAATCGCCACACACGAGTTATCGTTTTTTTCTTTCTCTCCAACTACCAACCCGTTAGTCCAGGCCTTTCTCTAATCCTGTTCCACAGAGAAAGTCCCGATGACACTTCATGCTGGAACCAACCTAGCGGAAAATGCCTTCCCATGATTCCCCTCACAAAGACGTGCTTGTGCACAGGCAAATGTAAGAAGGTGATGAGGCTGAGCGTCCCATCAAGCACTCAGTGGGAAGCAAAGTGTCTTAAAATCTCTTATGGCATGAAGAGTTTGTTAATAAAACTTCAGGGCGATAAGAGCTGCCTAAATAACTTGAGAGGAAAATGAGCTTCTAATTCTGGCACCTAGCAACCTTAAGCAGTTTCCTGTTTAGGCTGTTCAACCACGCACATCTGTGAGTGATGCGTCACGGCTCACACTGTTTTTTGAGCGTCTTGCACCGTGAGTGTTGCATTTTTACAGCATTGTCAATTGTTTAACAAAAATTCAACCTTAAATAATGCATGAAATTTTGACCATATGCAGTGAAATGACGTGCAGTCCAAATATGGTAACCCATACTCTGAATTTGTCCTTGGCATTTAACCCATCCAGTTAGTACACACACACTGAAAGCAGTGAACACGAACCCGGAGCAGTGGGTAGCACTTAGTTAAGGTGCCTTACTCAAGAGAACCCCAATTGTGTCCTGCCAACAATGGGAATAAAACCGATGACTATTCGACTCTCTAACTAGTAAGCCACAACTGCCCCCCATTGGGCCACAACTGCCCCATGTTGTTAGCAACACTTCTCTATTATAAACAGTTCGCCATCACAGACTTGATGGCACATCAGATATGTTTCCTGTAAACATTTTGCTCCAGTCACAGAAAACAAGTGTCCCAAACCTCATACGACAGATTTGGAAATCAGCTTGAAATAACACAGGGGTGAATAAAAATAATAAAAACTCCTTTGAAATGGTGCTTCTCCAGTGATTCTCCTGCTAAGGCCATTACCAAGGAGTGGAGGAAGTCGTTCACCTTCATTATTCTTCATCTATTAATCATTACCTGGCTGGCTGACCTTCGTGCGACGTGAAATCAGAGGCACGCCAGGCCTACTCCTTACACAAACAGCCGGAAAAAAAGTAACTGCTCCCATAGGCCTTGACAGAGGAACCCTCACCACACGAGACCTGCTACACTCATTCCCCAACCTGCCACACACACAATCCAGAACATTCCACAGGATCTGAACACTCATTATCACCAGAGACCACCAGCACACAGAACTGGACCCTCTGTCCTTAGGCTAAAGCTCAACTTGAACTGGGCCCCTTGAACTGGCCTGCCCTCATGAGAGGGACACAACTGAGGGAGAGCATGCAGGAATAGAAGAATAATAAAACCCCCTTTGTTGCTTTTCACTGACACAAAACAGGGAGGGATTTGTTTGGGATGGAGTTGGCACCCGATAGAGTGGAGCAGAAGCAAAAGCAGCTGATAAAAACAACAGGAGATCGAATCTAGCACCTGTCATTAGTGAAGTCCAATTCACAATGAATCAGTCTCTCAAACTGACTCTTTTAAATGATGCTGTTGAACTGAGAAAACTGATGAGTCATGAATATTATTAATACAATATAGTGACATTAGTCAATAAACTTAACATTTCTAGGCCTAAAACTTCATTTATGAAATAAAAACTTCACTGTACGGTGATGTTTTTATTTAATCTTTAAACCATTTTTAGTATTTAGGTTACCATTACATACTGATATTTATTTCATTGTTTTATTGGCAGTATTTTGTTGTTGTACTAACTGAAGTGTTAAAATAAAAATGTATGCTTCTTACGAAACAGATGTTAACTGAATGTCTGAATACATTTTTTAAAAATTAAACTGTCCAAATGAACCAACTCGCAAAAAAGAAAAGAGATTTCTCAATGCTACTACTATAAATCAAGCGTTTCTTTTCGCGCCATGTTTTCGTTCTCTTAGCATGTGTCATTAGTCATTTCTTCCTCAGGTTCAAAAGCATCATCATTACTTAACACACAAACCTATGCCATGTTTTTTTCCTTCCACCTTCTATTGCTTTTCAGCTGTTCCGTCTTATAGTTAGTCTGACCTAATTCATCCCATATAAGAGATCAGTAATGCCTCCTATTTGCCACAATGGCTTTAAACGGATCCGTTTTGGTTTAAATGATTTTTCTACAGCACAACACAGGTTCAACTATTGTGCAGCTTGACATGTAATGTATCAGCATCCACATAGCAAACAAAGTCATAGAAACACTGAAAGCGGCCACACATGTCCACACATGTCAGTGGCAGAGAAGGAAGAACTTCTGATTTAAAAAGCAACGGCAAAGTCTCTTTGACAAGTCAAAGTCCTCAACTGTAATATTCAAAGGAACGTTCTCAGAACGTTGGCTAACATTTTCTAAATGTTCTCTAAACTTTTTCTCAAAAACCTTCTTAGTAGATGTTCTTAGTAGAACTTTATTAACATTTAAATCATATCAAAAATGTTATTCTTAAGTTGTTAAAAATGTTACAAAACTTAAAGTTTTGAATAAAATTCTTAAAAGAAATACATTATATATACATTCTTAAGAGAATATAATAAAAAAGCTTTGAACATTCCTAGAACATTTAAATAACATTTAATGTTTTGTTAATTAACGGAAATATTAGAGAAACGTTCTTACAACCTAAAACTGTTAGTTGGGTAGGCCCGGACTGATTTTGCCAAAAAAAAAAATTCACCTTCAGATTTAGTCTGCAGAATAATGAAATTAAACATACAAGTGCTGAGAATGTTACACTGGTATTGGCTGAAAGCACAATACATTTTCAGGCACAGCTTCTGTGAGGGGCTGCATACTGTATGATCCATAAACAATTGGGGGGTAAACAAAGCCTTAAAAAGGAGACAAAACATGCTTATTTAATGAGGGTGTAAATGAGCCCATAGGACTGTGTATTTTTTCTCAACGAACGCATTAACCCGAGCGTCTTCCTATAGGATCTCAATGGTCTGTGTCAGCAAAACGCAAACGGGGTGGGAGTCAGATCTCAGTGCCTTTAGGCCTCCTTTGAGCTTTGCTCATCAGCGTTCCAGTCCACACTTGTATCAAGAATTTCTTTCCACGTTCTCATGTTATCACATTTCCCCCTTCCAATCTCGTCTTAAAACACAGTGTTTTTTTTCCTTTAAGAAAACTTTGCCTTTGACTGCGGTATCTCCATATTCAGCTCGGAATCTCTTCATTTCTCAGTGCCATCTAACCTGTCAGAGGTGAAGAGAGAGAGGTGGATACACTCGGCAGGCTAACAGGTACGATCTTGTTCTCTCCACCCCACACGCGCTCTCTTCCTCATTTATGCTGTAGGTCTAAAACCTGAATACTAAACAATGACAAAAGGAAGAAAAGAATATACACTTCACTGAGGGTCATGCTTTATTAAATGACTGATGGATAAAATAAAATTCCTAAATCGGCTTGGCCCACACAAAGTAGACGCCATTAGGAGCCGTTCCAAGTCATACAACCTTCAGGCCAGTATTTTTTGCATTCAAGGCCTGGTTTATAATATGCATGCCTAACCATGTCAAAACCAAGGTCAGATTCGCTGTAGCTGAATGTTTTGGAACACGTTCTCTGTGTTTACATACTGGCCAATTTCGGAATTAGAATTCTTAAGCTGCGTTTTTAACAAACCAGTTGGCCGTTTTGTGCACAGCTGTTTGCTATTTGTAGTTTATACTTGTGCATCTTGTGTTTAAAATGAGATCTAATCCCATTATAATATAAAAAGAATCACATTTGTTAAATGAAGCACATGACCTTTCATTAGCCAGACCGGCATTTATTTTCAGTGGCCTGACACTTACGCCTCTAAATTGCGCCCTCATCAAACCACTTAAGATTTTAGCAGTAAAAAAAGACAGTCTCCCCTCAGCGACGGCTTGTGCCAAAAAGCTCAGCACTTAAGAGTACCAGGAAAAACTGATGGGGGGAAAAGGTTAACAGAAAATTGCTCGTGCCTGACAGAAAATAAGAGGTTTGTTCATTTTTGAGCTTCAATCTGCTACACCCAGCGATACATCTTGATTCACTTGCCATACAAAGAGGATGCAGATAAGAAACTGACAGAATCAATAGATCTAATGAGTTTTGCTATTTCTCTGTACGACTGCCAGCATTGTATAGCACTAAAAGACACTAAACTGCAAGCTTTATAAAGGGGACAAAGGGACACTGCTGATATTAGGGAAAGAAGGTGTCTATCTCACATCCTTGAGCATTAAGAAACATTCACTACCTTCAATGCATCAACGACAAGTACTTCAAATGTCACCGAATTTTGGACAACAGACAGGTCTTGTTCATTCACTCTCTTAAGACGCATTTCCTCTGTTCCAATGTCATTAACTTTTGAGACAAACTTTCCTCTCACAGTCTGACTCTGGGAAAGTGGAAACAAGCCTTTAATGACATTCCATCATAAGGCCCTTTGTGAGGGCCACAAAGCTTGAGGCTATGCAGTTAGGTTTTAGTATCTCCATTCTAACTCTATAAATGATTTCCCTCAAGGTGCTGTAGGTTTGGACTTTCACTCAAGTTAGTCAAATGCCCTGGAGGTTCTTCTCACTCAGTGAGCAGACACGCCCTCCTTTGAGAGCGCTGAATGTCATCGGTTGATTGCTAATGACTGCGCACATGATATGCTTTGCTTTTAGACCCCAGGGCCCAAGTAATGCACATGAAAGTGGGACCAAAAAAACAAAAGGTTTATAGAAACAACATAAGGAAAACATTTCACAAGTCACAACTGCAGTATTAATACAAACGTCACCAAATGTGAGGCGCTTCATTAAGCAGAATGAGGATGCAGTTAGACTTTAAGACGGAGAGCAGAAAACAGCACCTGCTTTTGCAATCACAACTGCAGTCACACCAGAGGAGATTCCTAAACCTCAAATCTCCACGCAGATCGCATTAATCAGCAGCAGTCGTGAGGTATGTACCGTACGGGGAACGTTTCTTACCTTCTACGCAGTGTTCTACCTCCTCAAGGTTTCGGAGAGTAATCCTCATCAGGCTTGAGTTGAGCATCAGTTCGTTCTTGTGGGCAGGCCACATGTACTCTGGGGCCAGGTTGACGAAGAAAATGCGTGTGTCTCCGGTGGCCACCTGATTGTCGCAAATGTGGGGGTCCCCAAAGCCACCAATCATGACTTTGTTTCCTCCATCCAGCAGAACCTCTCCGTTCACAGCAGTCTTGCCCTTTAGATAGCGCCATACTCGAACCTTTAGACAAGTGGTTA
>JAZGTK010003353.1:0-27695 GCA_036877625.1 Ambastaia sidthimunki | reverse complement strand
CTGGTGCTGGAACGCTGTCAGGATGGCTGGTTTAAAGGAACATCTATGCACACTGGCAAGATTGGAGTGTTTCCTGGTAACTACATGAGTCCTGTCAGCAGGTATGTTGCACACAAGCTCAATCAATTGTACATGTTATCACTTGTACATATACACCCAGTAAGCTAAGAAAAGATTAGGTTGAGTTGTGGCTTTCCATTGGCCTGTATCCTTCAGACATAAACATAAAAATCTCCACTTAAAAATCTGCGCTGGCCACTTACATACATAACATTGGCTGTTTAAAGAAATGTTCCAGGTTCAAATTAGGTTCCGCTCTGTCAACAGAATTTGTGGCATAATGTTGATTACCACAGAATTACCACACAAATAATTTCAACACTTCCCTTGCTAAAAAGCACAGTTGAAGTAAAGCTCTTGCAGTGGAACTCTAAAGAGTGTTGTGTAAAGATTGCAAACATAAACGTGCTCATACTTTTTATAAAATAACTTATTTCATAAAAGACAAGCTTGTATTATTTGACGTTGATGTAAAAGAGATTTTCAAAAGTGGATGAACTGCTGGTTACTGAAATAATATTCCTGTAGGTGGAGATTGCTCCATGTATACTGTTTTTAAATGGAATGTCAGGTCCCTTTTTATCTTATGATATATGCTGTACAATCAAGGGAAAATCACTATTCAGAATAAATAATAAATCTATTAGTCAGTGTATTAGTGAAAGCACTTTACTTCAAAACAAAAAGTTGCATTGTTAATGATGTAGGTGTGCTTCGCCTCAGAAGTGTAAGTGCAGGCCAGTGGGGGAGTGGGGGGACAATTGCACTTGCCACAGTCAAGGCATCCGCGCCTAGTGTGAGTACGAAAGACTATAAAGCTATACAAAGCTTCACACAGACTGGGCCAGTAATCTTTCCATAACATTAGCCCCCTTTTGGAGCTGTGAGAATTAAAGACACATACAAAGCCATACTGTTTGGTTTTCAAAGAATGCTGCATTGTTTATAGATCTTCAATGTATTCCAAGTAAGTTTTAAACCAGTGTAATTGAACTGAGCTAAATATAACTATAATTATAATATAAATATAACTATAAAGGCAATTACTGAAATGTTCACCCAAATCATACATTTTTGTTGTTTTGCTGCTTTGTGTTACAGGCTCTTCAAAGATTTAGAATAAGATTTCAAAAGACAAATTTCAGTCTAGAGTGTTTTAAACCTAATGTAATCTGTCTTTTACTGCAGGACTGTTTCTGGTAGCAGTCAGCCAAAAGTTCCCCTGACCCTGTGCTCTCAGACTGGGCGTGGCATCACGGTTGTTAGCCCCTCCCCTGCTCCCCTTGGTTCTGCCCTAGGGAGCGTTGATCCCAGCAAGCCCCTCCCAGTCTGCCCAAATCCTGCTCCATCATGCTCGCTGCCTGCTACTATAGTAACAGCTACACATGTGCCCATTGGACAGCCTCCTAAAGTGCTTATGCATGTGACATCACAAATGACAGTTAATCAGGCACGCAGTGTGGTCAGAACAGGTAGACATGCATGCACAAACACCCTTTGGAATCTTGAAATAAATACATTTTCAGTTTTCCAAACACTTTTTATATTATTTTACCTGAAATATGTTGATGAATTAAAGTTGATTGAATCTTTATATAATGTAGATTGATTTTTTTATTTTACTGAGCATTAAACATAACATTACAGTGGGGTCCAAAAGCCAAAGACCACTTTGGATTTAAGAATCTACACTATTTCTGGGGTGTTTTTTTCGAATCTAACTTAAAAATATCTAAGCTTTTTATTAAACTTTATATCAATGTTTCAAAGACATTTTCACCAATTATCTCAGACTTTTAAACCTAACTATATGTCTTTAAGATATTATTACCTCCTTTACCAGTAACCTTATTAAATTCCTCCATTTTTCAACAGCAGTGTGTCATAGTCAGGACCGCCCTACAGCAGCGGTGACGCCCATCCAATCCCACAATTCTGCGGGCTACTTTCCTAATATTGCTGTGTCTCTCCAGCCATCGCCTGTTCTCAGCTCCAGCCCTGGATCGTCCTCAGGCAGAGTGGGCATGGCTATGGGCTGTGCGGCTGCCTCCTTGACCCCGCCCAATGTTAGTGCTGCTTCTTTGGACAGTGATGCCATGAGATCTGTCTCTGTAGTGGCACTTCCTGTGAACCCTGGCAGCATGAAGTCTCTTGGTGCAGGCTCAAACCATGGTGTTGCTTGTAGAATGGATAAAGATTGCAAGGTGAGGCTGAGACTAAAGCTAAACTGACTAAAACTACATTGTGCTAAAATGTTTTTTTTAGTGTTTTGAACATTATGAGGGTCAATAAATTAGTTTTCATGTTTGTTTGACCTGTTTTCAATGGTCAAATGTTGACCAAATCAAATGTTGGTCAAATGTTGACCTGTTTTCAATGTTGAAAAATCATTGTGTATTGAGTAGATTAGCATGGCCCCTGCGAAATAATGACACGCAAGTCCGTAAAGCGCTACATATTTTTGGGGCAGTTGTGGCCTACTGGGTAGTGAGTCAGGCTTGTAATCAGTAGGTTGTTGGTTCGATTCCCTTGAGCAAGGCACCTAACCCTTGCAGTATGGTGTTTTGTAATTATGAATGTTTCGACTCATTTGTGGAACTCGGTGGCCAAGATTGCTAATATTGAGCTTTTTTTCAGACCACGACCAGTGAGTCATTTACACTTACAGCATAAATAACTTTCTTTTACAACCTTTGGAGTTACTCATACATAATGTATTTTTCTTTTTGCATGTATTTCAGATAAATAGACTGCAGGAGAACAATTAATAAATAAAATGAAAAGGGTAAAAAAGTTTTAGTTAGAATGAATAAGTTTTAGTTAGAATTTGAATAAAACTAGACTATTTTTACTCACATGTTATTTATAAAGATGAAATGTATTTTTTTAGCGCGAGAAGAAAGGCCTACTGAAACTGTTGTCCAATAAAAAGAAGCTCCGCCCATCTCCCCCATCCTCTCCTACACTGGAGGCGGAGCAAACTGTTACCATGGAAATGCCCCAGGGAGCTGCTGGACCTGAAATGGCCCTGCCCAGCACAGCAGTTATTGCAGTGGGAAACAATTGCCGTGCAGGTGCCTGTCCAATGGAATCTGAACTCTCCGCGTCGTCATCTTTATCCTCCAGCACAGATACAGCATCACATAGAAGCATCTCCCAGGACACTGCCCCAATTGCCCCACCACCACGACAACCATGCTCCTCCCTCCTCTCCATGCATCACGATGGGCGACCAATCGTGTGTGAACGGTACAGTAACACCCACAACTTATTGATTAGTATTCCTTTGACATTGTTTTGTACAACTAATTTATTGCTGTCTTCAATTTCAACAAAATGTGAAATTCAACAAACTTGAAGACTACTGTTGTAATACACTTCACAACTCAAGATGTATTTGTAATTTTCTTTTTATTTTCTCTAACCAGGTACCGTGTGGTGGTGTCCTACCCTCCCCAAAGTGAAGCAGAGCTGGAACTTAAAGAGGGAGACATTGTATTTGTGCACAGAAAGCGAGAGGATGGCTGGTTTAAGGGAACACTGCAGAGGAACGGGAGAACTGGCCTGTTTCCTGGCAGCTTTGTTGACAGCATCTAATGCACATGGTGTCTAAGAACTGAACATTTAGATTTAAATGCTTCACTTCAAATTGCAACACTGAACTTCAGCCTCACAAACAGTTCTAGTGCAGTAGTTAAAAAAATAACTGTATGAGGAAAAACTGTGGTTTAACCTCACATGACCAAACATGAGCTGACTGTGATCCATCTGCTGGAGTTCACAAGTGATGAGGGTCATGAGATGCATGGATTATACTACTCCTAATTAATATATACCATAATCTAAATGGATTCTAGTGTTTCAGTTGTAGAACATTTGCTTAGGACGTTTCCTAAACACATGGAAAGTGTGCAGTTTTAGCCGTTAGCACTAGGCACCCTGTTTCTAGCACAGTAGGGTCTGTTGTGATAGGATTTGTTAATTTATGAATCTGTAACATTTCAAAGATGTTTAATGTGTGCCTTGTACTGTCTCACTTTACTGTATATATACGCAAACAAAGCTGATCTGAGTCATGCAAACAATATGAATTTTCTTCTGGAAAACATGAATTTAAGTTATTAAGCATGAATGGCTTTTTGGAGGTGAGGTTTGTTGTGTCAGCTGATAGGTCAAATGCCTTTGGAACTGAATGGCAGTGATGGTCATGTGATGTTCTTGAAATGAAACAGTAATTAATAATCAGACAGTGAGCCAAATAAACTTAAGAATGTTGGGCTTAAAATTTTCATCCAATAAACAGCCACAATAAAACCCAATAAAGTATAATTGGCTCTGTAACACTGAAGAGCCTGTAGTCTCAAATTCTGATTGGTTGTAGTGTGCATGACATCACCAGGTATGAACTGAGAAGGACATTGTGGCATTTGAAAAAATGATTGCGTAGCTGTAAGGGAATGAAAGACGTTATATTATGATATTTTTGATAAAACCATGATTAAACTAATGGGATATTTTAAACAAACATTACTAATAGTCCTTTATTGCAATAACAATATTGGTTCTAATGAATGTTTTTGGGTAGTTGAAAAAGCTCACAGTGTAACAATCAATCACCCATAATAAAAGCACAGAGAGCCTCATAATCTTACAAAATAAAGTTTTATACACGTGTTTGTTCCCTCTCTGGTATTTACAGCTGCTTCATCCTCCTTCAGCGTGCTGAACCATCACATGACACACAACAGAGCTTTTGGCTCCTGTTTAAGATACCCAGTTCACCTTTACAGGTTAATATGCACACATTAATAGATGGTAGCCTTTACATAATGCAAGTTGCCTAATTTCAAATAAGTGAGTTTAAATGAAATCCTTTGAAAACAATATCTAACCCACCTTCCACAAACATGGTGGCATGTAATGTTGGCTTCATAAACATGGTTTCCTGTTGAGTCGGGTCTGTTTGGTATTTTCTGCTGTACTTTAGTATTGTATGTAATATTTCATGTTTTGTATACTTGAAATTGTGTCTGTGTACTTCTGTTCTTCATATAGTAGATCAATTGTTTTTATTGTTATATTATTTTGAAAGCACAAATTTGATAGATTTTTTTAAGGAATAGATAGATTTGATTTAAGCCCTGTTTCAATATTTGGTTCGTTTATATGAAAATGTTCTCTTCAGCAGTTTAATTCTTTACTTTCCTCTTGGTTGTTTTGATTGCCTTAAAGCTGGCTTCAATGGATGTATTAATGAAATTGAACAAACCATTCTGTCTTCAGTTAAGGACAACTGATGTTCCACCTCTAAATAACTGAGCCTACGTTAGATTGAAGCACCTAAATAAGAAGCATTTCACTGCTTGAATCAAGCAAGTTATTTTTTAAACTTTTTAAATGGTTTTACTGGATGACCATACAAACCGAAAATGTTGAAAGTTAAGATTGAAAGTTAAAAGTTGCAAACCGGTCACACAGAACAAAATCTGATAATTCATTAAACTGCTTGTTAGTTATGATGGGTATAAAATAAAATAACTTCTATAAAACATGTTTTGGAATATCTGTCGCGTGTCAAATGATTAAGATAAATGAGATCTTGGTAGTTATCAGCTTTGATGTTAAATGGTTATAAGGCACAGAAATACAACACAGGTTTATTTAGCACATCTGTTTCCATCAGTCATTGTGTCGCTGATTGTAAGAAATTCTAACATTTAACATGAAACATTTTAATTAACAACCTGCATAAGAAATGTTTACGTTTGCCTTTTTTTTATTGCCTATCAATGCACAGTGTATGTTTATGAGTTTTAAGGAGCTTTTTTAAAGATTGCTAAACAGCAGCTACATGTTATATACAGATAAGACTATGCTATGCATTTGGCAATACTTTTATCCAAAGCAACTTACATTACATTCAAGCTCTACATTAATCAGTGTGTTCACTGGGACTCAACAGTTTAATGCTTTACCAACATGGAACATGATACATCAAACTACAGTTAAATCTTAGTAATCTTAGTTTGTGGTATTTTTCAATAATTGACATTTTAAATCAGGTGGCTTGTTGCCTATGTGGATGTTCAAGATCACTGAAAATCTAAAATTTAAAGGACATTAAAATTTAAAGGAAAATGTATCATTTCAAGGTCATAATATAGATTAAATTGTGTATTCAAAATGTAAGGTCTGCAGATTACAATCAAATGTCTTGTTTTGAAGTTCATTTTACTTTGATACTGGCATATTCGGTCTGGTCTACTGCTTCGTCCTGCATGACAACTGGTGTGGAGGCTGTTTTAACATGGAATACTGAAGAATATGTAACTTCATTCTAAGGAGAGATTAAAAAAACTGTAATTACAGTAAATGTCTGCGTATACTACAGGGATCATGGCATGTATCGATATTTGAGTGATATGGATGAATTTGTGCTTACCTCAGTCTCTGGTTCTCGCATTAGTTCTGGACTGTCATTGGTCACCTTTTTTATATTCGTAGTTCCTACAATACAAAACATCAGTAAGTCAGTAAGTTGTTGGTAAATCAGTAAGATGTCAGAAAGTTGTTCAAAAGATAAATATTAACATCACTAAACATTGTGATTTTTAACATTTACTGATGAAAATGGACCAACATTCTAATTTTCTATTATCATTAAACAGCTTAAACCTGCTGTTAATCTTCAAATATCAGTAACTGACTTCAAACTAATGGAGGTTCTGTTAAGCTTTCATTTACTGAAAGCTTCATTTCATACATTGTTTACTTTATATTAATCAGAATATAACTACCCTGTGCAACTGTCTGTAGAAAGTCAGTTAACAGATTGTTTACACATGTATTTCTATATTGTCATGACCACATTGTTTGCATGTGTACCTGTGTATCTCCTGTAGATAAATATCAGTAATGCCAGTAACAGTAATGAGGCAAATACTGCCATTAAAATAAAAGCATCTGTGAAGAAACAAACACAGAAATACTCATAGTAAATGAGTAATTAATATATAACATTCACAGGAAGATTGTAAATATATGAAAGTAATAATATATGGGAAAGTGTTATAGCTAAGATATATTTTACATGCTGTGACTGGTCAACAACTGTTTTAACTATTTCTTTAATCATTTGTTGCTTGTATTTTTTTGGGCCTGTTTTACAATTGTTATGTGCTCACAAATGTTGAATGCATAATACAAATGCTGTAAAAACATTTCCGATGAAGTTTAGCATGTCACACCACAGGACAGATACTTCATGTCAAGTGACCTAATATAAAACCTGACAGAGTTCGGGAAAACCATTATCATTTTCGTAATGAGAAGCAAACAGTATTTTTACTTACATTGGGGTGTGTGGTGTGATACATGTTTGTCTTCGCTTAATTTTTCTTCTGGCTGTTGAATAGTTATAAGTTCATGTGTTTGTTGTGAAGGTTTATATGTTGATGAATGGACTGTATGGACATGTGTTTTCTCTGTTCAGAGTAAAATCATTGTTAGTGATAATATAACAGTAAAATGTGTCATTCTGCAATCTATTCTTTAGAAACAAAATGAAAAGTATAAATATATAGTATAAATAATAAAAGAGGACAAACTCTACCTTTAACATTAAGTCTGACATAAATATATTGCTCAGATGAGACAAAACATTGATATACTCCTTCGTCCTCTTTGGTCAGTGATAAGATGTGTAGAGAAAGATTTCCTGGTGTGGTTTGATTCAATAGTTTGCCTCTATTCTTGTACCTCTCAAAGTGTTCAGCTGGGAAAATTTCTACATAATTATTTCTCTCTGTATTAAACTCCCATTTTATCTGCTCAGGTTTAGCCCGTGGCTCAGTACAGGAACAAGGGAGAACTACAGACTCTCCTGTATATCCAGTCGCCTCAAGTGTCTCTGACCGCCGAACCAGACCACATCCTGAGAACATTATACAAAGATAATCTGAGCTGAATTTGACAAGAATTGTAGAAAAGCAATACAGTATAATATGAAATATGCAATACCATATAATAGCCTGTGAAAAACTGAATTGATAAAATGTTAATTTGAGGATTGTCAGAAAGCAGAACTAAAATGTAGAAATAAACCAATGGTGCGTAATTACAGTATGACTGATAAAATGCACATGACCGTGTGCCTACAGACAACAAAATAACGTACAATGTGTGGTGCATTATTTTAAGATGAATTATTTTCCATGCTACATTCCTCAAATATCTTAGTTTATCTTTTGAGTCACAGTTCAGTTTTCTTCTGAAAAAACAAAATTATTTCTAGAGCAGTTTGACAGTTCAGAAAGAATTGTTAATTTACCTTTAACTGTTATATAATTATATAAGCCACATTTGATAAGGTTTGTTAAGTCCTATTTTCTGTTCCATATTTTTCTTACAATGACTACTACATTCTTTAAATATCTTCATTTTTTATGTTCTGTGAGTGGGTCTAAATTTCTAAAACTTGTAAATAAATCTGCATTTTTTTATTTTTCTTAAAAAAAAAGGTCAAAATTTCTAAAAACTGTTGTGTTCTGTGACCGTTCAGGAAGAATCATTCATACCTTTAACTGTTAACCAAACATTTGTATAACTATTAGGTTCAGTCATACACATGTAGTGCCCTTCATCTTCCATTCTGAGGCCAGAAATAAGAAGAGACAGATTTCCTGGAGAACTTTCATTAAACAGCACAAGTCTGCCACTGTATTTCTCATTTGTAAATGCATCAATCCATTGGTTTCCATTGGTCTGAGCAATCCATTTAAATGTCTTAACTGTAGACTGTGGGTCAGCACAAGAGCAGGGCAGCAGGACTGAACCACCTGTGTATCCTGTTACTTCTTTAACCTGCTGTTTATCTAAAAGAATACAGCCTGAAAACAAGAATTTAATTAGATTTCAAAAGAGAGAATAAACAATCATAAAGAGAGAGTTGTCAAGATCTTGTCACACTTTTAAATGGGATTGAAACCACTGCCTTAGATATTTGAAACAAATATTTTTAAATTTATTTACTTTTCCTGCAGTTATATGAACTTCAGTTCCAGGTTAATTTAATTAAACTTAATATGTTTGTTGTTACTTATTTTAGGTTTAACTAATTTAACATTTACAAAAGAAGGTAAACCTCAATGAAAACTATTAATTAAATCTTTAACTTTTTGAGTTCTCTGTTATTTAATGCAGGAAAGACAGAACATGCATTATGACTGAAATAACATACATGTAAATTGTCTATTCTTTTGTTATGTGCCATTGATTTTGTGATAAGTAGTTTGGCAATGTTCGAAGTTTATTTTGAACTTTTATTTTATTTATACTGAGTGTTGATTTGCATGTGTGTCTGGCTGATTGCATTTAACTAGTTCCTTCAAAGTATCATAATGTTATCAATTAATAAGACGATATAAACTGGCTGTGATTTAGGATTCATAATTTACATGAACATTGTTTAACTTTAAGTCACTCCCTACTGATATAAAATGTAACATGATTGTGTAATTTGTAGCTATTCTTTGTTCGATGCTGTAACTGTATCTAAAATGCAACAGTCAACAATTTATCAGACTCTAATTCATCCTTTTCAAAACATAAAATCTGAACTCACCAGCACTGAAGTGAAGCATAAAAAGAGAAATATATAAACAATCTCTCATGACTGGTTCTATTAATCCTCACTTAGTAATGCCCAAGTTCCCACACTAATGCGGAGTAACTGTTCTAATTCTGTTTCTAGTTCCTTTCCCCCCACACAAAACAGCACTGTTGCTCGAGCATGACTTATGTAGGAAACAAATTGTGCAAGAAAATAAAAGAGGATGTTGCGCTTTCTGAGGCTAACTGCTATGAACCACAGAGTCAGAGCAGTGTATTACTCTGTATTACTCTGAGAGCTTGGACATTACTAAGTGAGGATTTTTAGAACCAGTCATGATACACTGTTTCTATATTTCTCTCTTTATACTTCACTTTAGTGCAGGTGAGTTCTGAATTAATTTCTCTTTTTTTGTAGTAATAAGTAAATGTGTGATTATTGCATTTTAAATTTGGTTGAACAGTCATGCAGAGATTCAAACTGAAATGGTCTGAACAAACTGGGAATATCAACCAATTATAAAGACATGAAAAAAAACATTTTCTTTTTTGTGTTAAACAGTACAGCAGTGAATATAAATTATTAAAACTATTACTGAAGCCCATGTGTTAACATTGTCTTCTAAGATGTGATCAGGTCTTCAAAATGATGTCTTATTCACATCATCACATACGAACTAACACAGATAATTTTTCAAAGGTCCTGTAGTATGCCTGGGTCTCACATATAGTTTATAAGACAAGTTTAATAAGAGCATGTTCATCTACAGAATAATACATAAACAGATAACATAATACAAAAAACATAACAGGCTAAAATAAAAGATGATACAGTTGAGGTTGAGCCCTTGGACCTTGTTTAATCTTATTCTCTCTACAGTGCAATAAAGTAGCAAAACCCTAGAAAATAACATAGTAAATATAGTAATATTTACTTTTAATACAAAACAATACTTGTTTTGGTGGATTTACTACTATTTGTATAACCACATTTTTACTACAAATACCATAGTTAAACTATGGTTTTTATATCAAAAATAGGGTTAATTTCTGGTTACCATTGTTTAACTATAGTAATCATGTTATTTGTTTATTTATTTTTAGTTTTAGGAAAACTAAATTTTATTACAGTTAGGCGAGTTTAGAGGAACTAGTTTAATGCAACATTCATGTGCATAATTATGTTCATAGTATGACACACAATCAAACACACATGGATAGAAATCAATACTCAATAAAATTTGGCTTACTGGATTGTTACTGGATCGCTTGGAACTGAAGTCTATATAACTATATATATAATATATATTAGTCTATATATAATATATATAACAGGAAAAGTAAATGTACAATAATCTAAAATATCTAAAGGCAGTGGGTTTTTCTAACTTTTCTAAAGGCAATTAATTACATTTAAAAGTGTGTCAAGATCTTCATAGTTCTTATTTTATGATTATTTAAATCTAAAAAGCTTAAATTTAAAAAGCTAAAAAGCTTTATTTGAAAGCTAATTAAACTCTTCCTGTAGCTCAGCTTTTAAAGCGTTGTGTTAGCAACGTAAAGGTTGTGGGTTTCATTCTCAGGAAACATAAGTACTGATCAAATGTATACCTTGAATTCACTGTAAGTCAAAGTGTTTGCCAAATGAATAAAAATATAAAAATGTTTTGTTTTCAGGCTGTATTCTTTTAGATAAACAGCAGGTTAAAGAAGTAACAGGATACACAGGTGGTTCAGTCCTGCTGCCCTGCTCCTGTGCTGACCCACAGTCTACAGTTAAGACATTTAAATGGATTGCTCAGCCCAATGGAAACCAATGGATTGATGCACTTACAAATAAGAAATACAGAGGCAGACTTGTGCTGTTTAATGAAAATTCTGCAGGAAATCTGTCTCTTCTTATTTCTGGCCTCAGAATGGAAGATGAAGGGCACTATATGTGTATGACTGAATCTAATAGTTATACAGATGTTTGGTTAACAGTTAAAGGTATGAATGATTCTTCCCGAACTGTCACAGAACACTTTTTCTTTAGAAATTTTGATTTTTTTTTTAGAAAAATAAAAAAAAAATGCAGATTTATTTGTAAGTTTTAAAAATTTAGACCCACTCACAGAACATAAAAAAATGAAGATATTTAAAGAATGTAATAGTCATTTTAAGAAAAATAAGGAACAGAAAATCAGACTTGACAAACCTTATGAAATGTGGCTTATATAATCTTTAGGACATACTTCACAAAATTTGAAATGCTTGCATGTAACTTAAACAACTAGACTTATACGGTTGCATGCATTGTGTCCATGAGTCATATTTTCTATACGTACCATTGGTTTTGTTTCTGCTTTTCTGGTTAAGTTCTGCTTTTTGGATAACAGTCCTTATATCGACATTATATGCATTTAGTTTTTCTGAGTCTGTTATATTGTACTATACAATAGTCCCTATTATTTTGTTTTGCTTATCTACAATTTTGTCCAAATTCAGCTCAGATTATCTTCAGACCAAATTTCTTTTGTTGCACAGTGGATAATTAAACCAATCTTTTATGCAGTTTGCATTTAAATATGAACGTAATTTGTTATTATATTTTCACAGTGTTATTTAGTTTGGACACAGATGTTCTCAGGATGTTTTCTGGTTCAGTCAGTAGTTCTGCCCTGTTCCTGTACAGTCATAGACTAAACATGACCAGATCATATGGAGATTTTATATGGAGAGGGAGAATTATACACAACTGAACATATTTAAAGGTTCAAGAATAGATGAATATCAAGCCACCATTAATCAAAATAAATCTACCTCACCAGAAAAATCTACTCATATCATTATCATTATTATTCATTTGGTTTCTAAACAATCAAAACTGTTAGAAGAATGAGGTTGCAGGGTGACACATTCTACTGCGTAGAGTGTTATATTATCACTAACAATGTGACTAACAATATTATCACTAACAATGTGCACAGAGAAACCACATGAACTTGTAAATACTCAAGAGCCAGATGACAAAATGACCAAAGACGAAATTGCACCACACCACACATCTCAATGTAAGTCAAAGGTTTTTGTTTTTGCTTTTCATTATAAAATATATTTTCCCCAACCTCTGTCAATTGTTTGTATTTGGGTAATTAACATGAAATGCTAAATGTAAAATGGTTTTAATTAGAATTGTTTTATATATGCAGATTTTATGAGCTCATATTCATTGTGAGACTATGGAATGTTTGTAAATGTATTCAATACATCACAGGCCAATATAAATAAAATAGTAAAGGCATGCAGCATTGAAGTTGATTTTTTTTAAGTGAATGCATGTATGTTATGCATTAAATATTTCTATATGTTTGTTTCCTTATAGATGGTTTTGTTTTAATTCCAGTATTTGCTGCAGTACTAATACTAGTATTTCTGGTATTTAACTCCTGGGGATGCAGAGGTACAAACACTCACATCTAATACAGAAATACTCACTTTCTTATATTAACAAGCAGCTAATGAGCCTATCCTCCCAAAACTCAGATTTTGGAATGATTAATAGTAAAATTATAACCCTCTATAGACAGTTGAACAGAGTGGTTTTAGTTAATGTAAGCAGCATGTTTGAACTGAAGCTTTCAGTGTTTAAAATAATGCTGTGACTCCATTATTTTTTTAGTATTTGGTATTTATTGATATTTAAAGATTAAAGGCAGTCTAATGCTGTTTTAAGTAATAATAGTAATAGCAATATACAGTCCAATATACATCCATACAGTGTTGGTCCATCTATTTTCACAGTAATTGTCAAAAACCAACATGTTTAGTGATTAATGATTGATGTATGTATTGACATACTCATAAATAGCTGACTTCAAATGTTTTATGTTGTAGGAAATAAAAAGGTGAAGGTGACCAGTGATGGAGAACTGGAACTGGAGAATAAGGTGAGCACAAATTTACTGGTACTGTACAGTGATTACTGGGAACCCTGGGAAGGACAAGGATAGGCCCACTTTACACAATATTGCATTGTATATGAGGGTCTGGTGTCCAACATTATAATTTTGTGTTGGGCTCCATGAATTGTCTGACAGTTATCAATAGTGTGTCTGTATATAAATTCAATTGATCTTTTCCTTTCTTATTAGGATGGATATTCCACTGTTAACTACATAAACCAACATCCACATCAGCTGCCATGAGCCAGAAGAGCACACTGAGTATGGCAGTATCAATGCAAATAAGACAATAATGTTCTGGTGATATAGGTTTAAAATATGCAATTTAAGGGACCCCTTTTTAGGGCTTTGCACAGCTCTAGAACAATGTGAATTATATTTATGTTATATTTGAATACTCACTGCATTTTAAAAACAAGTGAAACTATAATGGAAAATTATTCTTATTTGCCAATTGTATCAGGGGTTAAAGTTTAAGTTTAATGCAAGCTGCATGTTGTCTTGAATAGTTTTATGCAAAATGTCTAGTTCTCAACAAAATCTTATGAACTTGAACATAAATTTGTGCTGTTCATATATTTAAGTTCAATAGAAACACAATGTGCAAGTAGAGGTAAAATGACTCAAAATGTAAATGTAATGTCCTTGTAATTTGTGTTTTGATAAATAAAATCATAAATGTGAATTCTGAAATTGGAAATGAAAAATGGAAAGAAAAATCCATTAAGCATGTCTAACAAATCACAAATAAATATGGCAGAATGACACAATCTGTGCGTTGTCATTGTTTTTAATTATTTAGTGTTAAACACTAGCCATAGTGTTTGCAAAACATTTTAACGGTGACCACAGCAAAGAAAGGAAAAACAAAACATGCTATTTTGTAATACCAATTAGCCATACTAGGTATGTTATTGTTTACGAACAGAACAATAAACTGATAATAATATCAAAACACCTGTCGAATTGCATGGGAAACACCTGTCATTGTATCCGAAATGTCATACCTAAATGGTTTATGAGAACAATGTATACAGATACTAAAAAGTATATACCTTTTCTGAGACTATGAGACATTTAGTCAATTAATATTATAGATAACAGGTGGTAACAATGCCTTTCCAGCTTACATGAAAGTGAAAAAGCCAGAGAAAATTGTAAAAAAAAAAAACAACAAAAAAAGGAGGATAGTTATAATATACATGAAGAATTTGCAATAATTCCATGAAATGAACATTAGCATTATATGTATATATGTATATGTATATGTATTGTTTTTGCAAGATTACAACGAAGTAATAAGGTTAGTACGTTAGTAAGGGTTTATCTAACATTGAAGGTTGTACGTGCTTTTTAAGACCGATAGGGGGCAATCATTCCCAGAAAGAATTCTGCGTCACGTCATGTCGGAATTACCGTCATTACACCACGAGTGCAGTTTATTCACGTATTTTGATGAGTAGCTAGATAAAATGGCGTCTACATGGAAAACATGTTTAATGGTTGTGCATTTTGCCGTCTTGTGTATCCTCACCAATACCCAATCGACAGAAATAGCAACGGTGGGTGAATCGACATGTTATATATGTAGTTGAATTCCTCTCCGTGTTTACGCTACATGCATGTGTTCGTGTATATGTATAGCAGCATGTGATGTTACCAGACAGATAACAAACACGATATAAACAATAATTTTATTTATCAAGCTTCTTACACTGTGGTTTGGCTGCCATCAACGCGTTTAAACGGGTTAAAATCGTCGGGTTCATATTCTTGGTTAATTTAACTAATGGCGATAGCTATCCGCGTTGAAAACTTAAACAAGTCAGAATAATGTACACAAACGAGTTAAATGCTCTGTTGCTTATTTCACAGGACACTGTGGTGTTAAATGTGACAGCGGTTAGTGAATTTTATCAGACAAAGTACAGCGTACAGGTAAGCTAAAATACAATTATTTCACTTGTTCCACAAATCCATCCATGTTTTGTGAAGGTCATTTGAAATGTGTTTCAGATTGACTTGAATTTAGGTCTGTCGGACAACGAAACATTCATTAATGGAGCTGCCCTCAAACATTCAGAAGTCACAAGGATTATGTGTCCTGTTCTACTGTGTAAGTGTCCCGTACATGGTCTTCCTTTTCTGAATTATAGATTACATTTATTTATTGTATTTAATGTCTAGAAAAACAGAGTGACTGGGTAGTATTTACAACAGTATATTCAAGATATTAAAGAAAAAGCAAGATATGTATTCCCTTTCTGTTACTGACAAGGTTATTTGTCTTTGTAGTGGACGGCTATAATGTGAGCACTAGAATAAGAGATGGACAGGTAAACAGCGAGCTGAGACTGATGCTGTTGAATCGGTCATATATTCAGAATGATGTTGGAGATCAGCTTCAGTTACTTGTGCTGAGTCAGGAGATGATCCAGCTGGCAGATGAAAAGGTTAGTGTTATTTTAACTGTTTATCTTAGTTTACAGTGTAGTTAGTTTACAGAACCTCCCCCCACATCTTTCTTTTTGTTTAATTACAGCTTTACTTTCATTGGGTAAAATTTAGCATTACATTGAAACTGGATGTCAACAGTTTTTAAATTTTGTTTTACATTTTATAGGTCCAACAGCCAAACATTTGTGAGGTGGAAATTCTGTGGAATCAGAACTCTAAAGAGATCACGCAGGTTGTGAACGTTTACCCTTCATCAGTAAGCAAGATCTCAGCCATTCCACTGGAGAATGACATCTTAGTGACTGACACATCAACACACAATAAAGGTTGGTTATATGGCAGGAAGTACCATTTTGTGATCACTAGGTATAGAATATAATAGATGCAATCTCTAAAAATAAGTGGAACGAAACTGAATTGTTTTCAGATAAACAAGCACCCACTGCTGTCATACAAAACAAAATGCTTTCAGGATTATAGAAGAGCTCCATAGGGCTTATTTTTACCGGTGACCTGCTGAATGTACATTATTGGTCTCTTTAGTGTCCCATTCTTGCGGATGATTCACTATCAATGTATTCTCAGGTGAAGACCAAGTGCTTAACACCACCAGCCACTATCTATTGAAAAATGCAGAGACTACCCAGGAAGAAATCGCAGCTCCAGGGAAACTTCCAGAAACGCCCTTGCGGATGGACCCAGAAACCCTGTACGAGTCCAGAGAGGAAGAGAATTCTGATTACTTCCTGTCTGAAATTCCTCCCAGAGATTCCACGACCTCCTATAGCGTAAGTGCTTGTGCACAACCACTGTCAACCCAATGGCAGCTTGAGAGTCGGACCATTTATGCTAACACAACTAATTCTAGATTTGGCGAGTTTACGGTTAGCATGCTTTTGTAGAGGCAGGTAGGCAGTGACTTAGATGTTTGATATACTCTGTGTTGTTTGTGTAAATCACACCGCTGTTGTAATGTGTATGTGTGTGTGGGCAGGTGGTGTGCCAGTGGGTTGAAGAGCTGCGAGATAAACTGAGACGCTTCTGGTCTGATTCAGTGCCACTCTTCTTCTTAATCATGTGGGTGGTGGTGGTTGGGGTTGCAGGCTCTGCTGTCATTATAAAGATCCTGGATCTTCTGTTTCCTTCCTGTGAATACAGGTACAGCCTGCACTGACCTGTTACTTGTTATATTGTTCAAAAGCCATCTAATAATTGAAACTTAATTGAGAGTGCAGCTGTCTCCAGAACCAATTACAAATGTTTCCCAATCGCATTGCTAGATAATATATTACAAACACTAATATACTGTTTTTTGTCTTTCATAGGGGATTCTTTCATCTGAATCCAGAGACTCTAATGCCAGATGATGAAAAACAGAGTCTGATAAATAATGTGGAGGTAGAGGGAGAAATAACAGAAAAAAGCATTTTGGTAGAGAAGTGATAGTGATGGATGGTTATGTGGCTTTATTTGGTTAAAGATACCAATGACTTCAGTGTAGCACTTTAAAAGAAAACAAAATCTACATTTCCTAATGAAAAAGAATTCTATTTTCACATGTTCTGTATAAAAGCATTATCAGATGTTGTTTTTATTATTTTGTATTCATTGCTGTGCTTTAAAGAAAGAAAAAAAATCAAAGGTGTACACATTTATATAAGCATAGCACCCAAAACAAAATGTTACCACCTGCCTGCTCTTGATGGAAAAATGTCATCCTGGAATGGACTACTTGTTTTTGGCCCCTGAACAGGGAAATAGTTGGAAAAAGGTAATTATTGCCTTCCCTGCGTTACAAACTGAAAAATCTAAAACGGTTTTAACAAAAAAACCTAAAAAAAGTAACTTCAATGTGACTGATTTTGAGCTGTCCTATTTTACTACACTCTGTCTACACCAGACGCAAACGGCACGATGTGACGCAACAAAACAATACCCATTATTATCCGTAATGCTGTTCACACTGGATGTGACATGACAAACACCTTGTTTTTAATGGGTTTCATTGTCTTTTGTCGTGTCATGCTGTTTACGTCCGGTGTAGACATGTTTTTTTTCCACTGTGTATCTGTTTTTATAAGTAGCTTGTATGAAATTGCCTATATTGCTTATTTATCTTTAATAGTGTAATGTACAATTTTGTTTTGGAATCAGATATTGATGTTGCATTAGGCATGCATACTGGCAATACATTTCAGGTTTGCCCGCATTGCTTTCTTGTTTAGCCATGTTTGGTGATTTGACATCCTGTCATAAGCAATCTGTGTGTTCAGAATTACTCTTGGGTTACCTGACCTATACAGGAGCGACATCATTTGAATAGGTTCAAGCATTGTACTGTAGCATTTTCTTTGTAAAGATTATAAGAATTTTGTAGGCTTTTCCATTTCACCTGGATTCCAAAGTTTCATTGTAACTGGCAGAAATCTTACGATTGAACAAAATCGATCATCAGTCTGTAATTCAGAAGCATGTAAATATGTTTGTTTCTTCATGGTTTGTTACATCAGTAAATTCTAAACAATACATTTGTCTCTGCGAGTCTTATAATAAACTAGTTTAATCAAATATTTATTCCTTGTATGAGAAATAAAATGCTGTTTTAGTTTTAAAAGTTTATTCATCAAAATATACAATTTTATTTATTGATTGTTGCAAAGAAATATAACTAAGAGAACTGAAACTGAATCTCAGTGTTTATAAAAGTACTGCAAGAAATGCTAATCTTGGTCTTAACTGTCCAATGCAGAAAAACGTTGGCCCTTTGGATCAACCACAGAATGGCACAGTATACTCGGTCATTTGCATAAGTCTTTGCCAATGTTAGTAGCATTTGGTGACTATAACAAAACTTGCTTGTCATTGATTAATGGCAGTGTGGTTTTACAGATACAAAGCAAGTCACTGTTGTATACAAAACAAACATTGTACCAGCAGCCCAAGTACTAGAAAAATGTCCTATTGCCTGTGCAAATAATAACAAGGCTACACACAGTGGGTCAGTTCATTATAGGGGCAATCTAACTTAACCAGTTCTTTAGACCCTGGTAAACAAAGGTCTGCAAGAACAGACTTAAATTGGATGATTTCCTGGATAACGTTTAATCTTTGGTGCTTGGAAATGTAACAACACTATTCCTTGACCATTAGTTCAGGAGACAGCTCATCCTGTATCCAGGTAACCATCCTACAAGTGTCCTGTAATTGATAACCCAAACCAACTATTAATCTACATAATTATTAAACTATTAAATATATACACATAAAAATGCAATTAAGGCAAGACCCATCTGGAGAACCAGCAGAAAATTAAATTAGGTCTAGAACGGAAATGTTTTATGAAATGAGTGAAACTGATCCCCAGTCTTCCAAAGTGCTAATAAATGATTGTAAACAGAGATCCTTTAACTCCAGTGTGAATGTCAGGTGCCATCAGCAGGAGCCAAACTCTGCTATCCACTTTTCATATTTCTCTAAGTCAGCAGCAGATACAGATTTGGAGACTTTCTTCAGTGCAGTCTCAAAATCTTCCATTGTAGTAGGCATGTGCATCTCATCCTTTGATAAATTTCGGATTTCCTCGGGGGTCAAACCCTCAATCCGTCTTCTCATTGCCATCAAGGATGCGTCTCTGCAATTATTATTCAAAAACAAATATAACAACAATTGTTTCTTAAAACAAATTGTAATTGTCATGGAAAAGATCTTAAAAATGGTGCATAAACTCTTCAAACGTTTTTGCTTTTGAATTAATGTTAGTGTTATGGCCTGCTCATAAGCACTATAAACCATAATGCATGGCATCATAGGCAAACTGACAGTTGTACCTGCATACGTTGGTTATGTCAGCACCAGAGTATCCCTCCATTTGCTCAGCAATCTTGTCCATGTCAACATCATTGGCCAGCTCCAACTCTTTCAAATTGATCTTGAGCAACTCCACTCTGCCTTTAGCTACAAAAGCATTGCCCACACCTTGAGTTTACGATTTTTAAATACATATGCCATGCACATGAAGTCTATCGAGTTGAGTGGCCAATGTATAAAATATTACAGTATGTGGTAATGATGCATTTTGGGTAATTCTAAGTACCTGAGGGCAATGGAATATAAATTCTTTTCTCTAGTCGGCGTCTCAAAGCTTCATCAATGTCCCAAGGGAAGTTTGTGGCAGCCAGAACCATAACCATTTTTGAAGGGTCATTTTCAGATGTCCCACCAACACCTGGATGTAAGAACAAATGGTGTAAGATACTGCACAGTGTCCTAGTCATTATTGTATTATTCATTTTGCTATTGTATTGTATTATTCATTTATGACTGGCTGATTGTATATTTACATTTATTCACCTTAAGATGCGTTTATCCAAAGCTACCTACAAATGAAGGTGCATTTAACAGGGTCTTTGCTGTACACATTACACATTACATTACACAGTGTGGTGCATTTGTGAGATAATATACATCAGTACCATCCATTTGGACGAGAAGTTCAGCTTTCACACGTCTGCTAGCTTCATGTTCTTCTGAGTTTCCTCTACGGCTACATATGGAGTCTATCTCATCTATAAAGATGGTGGTGGGGGCATAAAATCTTGCCTGTGCGGACAAGTAAAAAACACAATGTATGTACAATAAAAATAAACACATCTGACTGCCATATTAATTAATTACATGTTATAATGTACTTTTGATTTTTTTGTGATGAGTGTTAGTGTACCATTTCAAACAGTAGCCGCATAAGTTTTTCAGACTCCCCTCGATATTTGGAGGTGAGGGTAGAAGAGGAGACATTAAAGAATGTAGTTCTGCACTCCGTGGCAACAGCTTTGGCCAGTAATGTCTTTCCTGTGCCTGGTGGCCCCACCATCAACACTCCCTGAAAAAATACACATTAGACATAAGACAAATATATAACTAATATATATTGTGTAACTCAAGTTCAGGGGATAAAAATGGCAGTAAAGTTTTACTGTAATAAAAACAGTTTTACATGACCACAATTCACCTTCTTTCTGTTGTTTGAAGACAACTTTTTGTTGTCTTCAAACTGTGCCGTTTTTTTTTTCAAATGGCCTGTGCCAAAGTTGCAGTAAGTTAATATCCATATTATTATATATTATACCATAATATTATTATATTATATAGCCTATCAGTTCATGTAAAGTGTACAGTTTACCATTAATATCTTTGAGCTTTGTGATGGGTCATTTAAAAACCATATGCTTGGTCAAAAGCTCAACATACAAGCAATAATATCAGATTTTCTGTGGGGTTTCTGAAGTCATTCATACCTTCCATGGACGCCTTATTCCTTTAAAGAACTCGGGCATCCACATGGGCAGAACGACAGCTTCCTTCAACAGCTTCTTTGCCTCCTCCAGGTCAGCAATGTCATCCCTTTAAAACCATTATATATATACATATAAACCATTATATGTATATATTTTTACTAATATACATGTAATAATAAAACAATGTATGTTTTATAAAGAAAATGATGTCATAGAAACACTTATGGAAGGAAATTACTGTCAGAAAAGTGAGTGTATGAACAGACCATGTGACATTGGGGTTTTGGGAGATGATGTCTCTCTCCAGAGTATCAATCAGATCTTTGTCTTCTCCTCCTCTGTCAAACCTCTTCACCTCAGTCTCCACACCATCGGCTTTGTTCTACAGATAAAGTATGACGCCAAAGTATTTTTATTTGCTAAAGGTTTCTGTGTATTACACAACTGAGAACTGATGGGCCACTTGTTTAAATCAGTTAATTAAAATGAAAACTAATGCTATTCTTGAACACCTTATTTTGACAGCTTTTTTTTACTTCACTATGTTTGACTTGTCAATAACTAGATGAAAAGAAATCACAAGAAATTGATGCAATTTGTTAAAATATTTTAATAAGAAATATTGGTTTATGCACTGTAGTTTATTTAATTTAGTACTCTTAAATATAATTAAGTCTTTTTGTAAGATGGAAGAAATATCAAAAGCCAATGTTTGGTACACAAACTTAATTTTTTTCAATCTAATGATTTTTCATTGAAAAGGCTTAATTTCATTGTCAGGAAAGTTATTTGCAATTTAAGTAAAACTGTTAAACATCTTTATTTTTTAAGTGTTTTTTTCCACGAGACTAATGTTATATAAGATGTATCTCAACAATGGAATCATATATCCAAAGTAAACAGTGTAAAGTGTGTAAGAAACAGGTATTACAGGTTTGTAATGTTAACAAAAGGTATCTGGAGCTTTAAGTAAATATTGTATCTGTATTACAGGAGTTTATGAGACAACAGGCATTGTCCAAATATCAGACTATTTCTATCAGACAGAAATAGTGTAGGTAAAAGCTCATATGACAGTGACCACAGTCAACCACCTGTTCTCACCTTTTCATCTTTTGGCTTTGATGGGTGTTCTTTCTTTTCTTTGCCTTTCGGAGGTTTTCCCTTGTCACCGTTGGCAACACGTGGTGATGGCCGCTGCTGACCACGGGGACCAGCGCTTAACCTGTTACCATGGCTTTTACTGTCCTTATATGGTCCAGAAGATTTACGAACTACACATGGAGAAGATCTGTTCATCACACACAAACACCACATATACTGTGACTGTGTTGACTTTTAAGTGACCCATCAAGAATTTTGTTGAGTTTTCTGAATGGAATGAATGCTATTAATTAAACTGGCTGTAATCTGTCATTGAAATGTTATTTGATAATCAGATTATGGCTTATATAATAGACTTAAAATTTGAAGGAATTAAAGAGAAAAGAAATAGAGAGTGTGTGAGTGAGAGAGAGAAAGAGAGGGGGGGGGGGAATAAGAGAAAGCCAGCTCTTTTTAATCTGATTTTAAGCTAATTCACATGATAAGGCTTTCTGTGGGGGTTAAAACCCCACAAACAGCTCAAGACATCATAAATGTCTGTACAACAAAAATATCCCAAGCAATATTTATCTGATAAAATAACTTATAATAGAGAATAAGTACAAAATAATAGCCTTTCTTCAGGCCTGAAAATCACGATAATAAATAACAGTTGTAGCAGCCTGTAAAGTAAAATCACTATCCGATGCTCTATATGTTAAATACACAGAATTCCTCCTTTAAATATATAGTATTTATACACCACACTGTCCAGACAATAATGTACCACAGACCACTGTAAACTAAAACAGCTTACGAGATTTGTGATGGCATAACCTAAACTTAAACTGTATTAAAGAACAAAAGGACTGCATACCTGTGTTCCACATGTACAGGCATTATATCATTCTCCAGACTAAAACTGCTGGGTTTGGATGGGGTCGACTCCTGCTGGAAGCTCTCAAGCGTTGTCATGATTTCCTGAACTTGTTTAGTTTCATCATTTATCTCCTGCCAAACCTGTATAAGAGACACACACTAAAGTAAACACAAACATGTGGCAGCTGTTTTGTAATACAGGAGCACAACTGAATCAAACTTTGTTTCAGAAGTGTCAGGCAGTGTCCGGCTGAAGAAAATCTAACCTGTTGCCATTTCTGCTGTAGCGAGGAGTCTCTCACAGAGTAGAGGTATTTTTTAATCTGCTCCAGGACCCCCTGATAACAGACCACTGCAGAGGTGTAGTTTCCCAGCAGGGCATATTCTCTAGCCAGCTTCACATTCTCATTAATCTCCCCCAAACTCATGTTGCAAGATTTCAAATAAACACCAGTGACAGCCGAAGATCCTTTAAAGACATATGCGGAGATAAACACACACGCCCTGGGTGTATTAATGGCAGTTATAGCTGCCATTTACATTACATTGTTATGGAAAAAGAACCGCTATAAATAGATGTAAATAGTAAAAATATGTCAATAATAATTCAATAATAGACTAACTAAAGCTATCAGTTAATAACCCAAGCAGCTAATTACAAAACCACATAAACAGAAAAAATTAACTTATTTGTCTAGCGCCATTTACTGACATTTATCACTAAAGAACAGAGCATGTCAGCAGTATTGTTACAAGCAATTTGTGTAGTTATCGTAGTTTAAATGTACAAACCTGTTAAGTATTAGTCTCGCTTTGTAAACCTATCCTGATAGTGGCTTGCAAAGGAAAATCAACACCATTCAAACTACCTGAGGTCAGAACTCATTTGTGTGCTGCTGTGGACAAGGATTATATCTGAAATAATTTCAGATCCTTGAACACACTCAACTCCAAAACAGTTCACTTGTTTAGGAAGGGCACTTAAAACTGTGAAGGCGGAAACAACATGTTCCGCGCGCAGCCAATTTTTAACATAAAAGTCGAGAACGTTCGAAGTTCGTTTCCTTTACCTTTCCTTTAAAAAAAGACATTTCACATCAAGCCGACATTCAAAATCAAACGACATTTATTACTCTTATTTTGGGTACTGTTTGCATATATTTTCGTATTTACCATACATTTTCGTATTTACCATACAAAAACAGCATATTGGGAGTGATCTTTCTGTACTGGCCGCACTTTTCATATACCAAGGTAGTGCTTGTAGCGTGATAGATCAGACAAAATCACATGAAACATTAAATAAATTGCATTACATTACTAATATACGTAATACATTATTATAATAAAGTACGTATGCTACAATGAACTATAAAATAACTGACAACTTATGTCTATTTACCAGATGAGCTTTTCAAAATAAAAGTATTTCGACGACACCCTTTTCAAAATAAATTCAGACCACAATAAAAACAATGTCCAAAAGGTTTTATTGTTATTTGCACGGTTATCAACACTTATCTATTCACCAGTCAGGAGGATCAGTGAGGAAGATGACAAGAGAACAAAGATGCATTCCTGGATTCAGACAATGTGTACATGATGAAATACTTTTGGATGGAATTACGTTTTGATGCTGCCGTCTTGGACACAGAATGCACAAAGAGAGCAGAGAAATGTAAAACGTGCAAAACACAGTTGAATCAAAACACTGATATCAATTATTGAATATTTAAAACGTTTAGAACTATATAGATCTGGTAAAGTGATGTAATTGTTTATGACAGTGTTGACTGAATTCTGAAAATCCAGAGGATCTTTCAAAAGTTTTCCTCACTGGCAGCAATTGTGCTCCTGGGTGTGTAGAAGAAATTATATATAAAGGTACAGTAGTCAGAATCCTTTCAAATGCAGCTGGTGAGTTAGTCCCACAGTTCATCATCTTCAGTCAACATTCGCTCAGTTCAACTGAAGTTCCACATGTCAGCATCACATTTCCTTGAAGTTTTGAAGAAAATCGGTATCTGTTATATTTTATACAACAAATAGCATTTGTTACTAAAAATTGTGGGTAAATAAAGTGGGTACCACAAGCGGTATCTACCTGATGTCAGGGAGCTCAGGCATAGCCATATTGTCCCAGATTACAGCACTTAGATCTTGTAGCTGTCCGGTTCTCGCTCTCCACTCGCCAAGGGTCACCCTTGATGATGAGAGGAAGTGTGAACCTGAGGGATCCCATCTGCTGCCTGCATCAGAACTCAGAACCCAGCATGTACCAAGACCACACTGCATGACTCAGCATGGCAGGACCCTGTACATTAAAAACATATGACTCTATTAATCCACATCTTATAAAGATTTAACAGATATTAGTGAATTTTACCTGTTTTTTATCTAATGTTTAAAAATGTATGTATTAGGGAATACCAATGCCACAGTGTGGTTATTATCACTGTTTTGGGCCACAATTCGGTTTACTGTGGGGGTAGGGTTTATGGCATGGCACAGCAATGCTAAAGAACACTAGATCTTTATAACAGTAATACTTGAAGACAGTAACATTAGTGTATGGGGGAAGCTCATATGGAGGGATTGATGAAAAGTGGTGCTGTATTATGAGTGAGCGCTCATCACTCCAGGGCCACATGCTCATTGATTATCAGTCTGATGAAATTACAGACAAAGTAAAAAAGTACTTAGAAAGAAAGTTCATAAATGTTTCAATTTTTTTTTTTAGATTTTTTAGCGCAACCCTTTAGCACAGAAAAAATTTGAATACCTGTGCTTTTCAGGCCCTGGTGTATATTTAGAAAAATATTTACAACTCATGTTTGGCCTTAACAGTGTACTAATTACCATTTAATAAAATGTCAAGGAAGAAAATTTAGTTTTTGTGACAAGGTAAAATGAGGTCAACCTCAACAATGGGGTTGGGCTCGGAAAAACAGGAAGCCGTTTGGTACACCACAAGAAAACAGTATTTACAGTGGGTGATAACACCGCTAATATTTGTCAGTGACTTTAACTCTTCCTCAACACACACCATATCAGATGATCCCAACAGTGATCTGGAGTTCCTGTGTTCCTCTGAGTTTAGTGGATTCCAATTTAGCCAGCGATCAGGGTCAGAGGTCACACTTTCATTCCACAGTGCTGCCAGTGTTTCAGAAAGCAGCTCACACCACACAAGTGGCAGCTTCTTTACAGGCTGGTGGGGGAATTACAATAGAGAAACTTGCTATATTGAAACAACTTCAGTTCCTCAAATATTTTAGATTGCATGTGATTAAAGATACATTACATGTATAAATATTAGGCCACTGGTTGCAGTTGCAGTAGCACCTCCCTGCCTGGAGCGGTGCTGTCTCCCACATCTTCATTATCTTCCGATAGATAGACAGTCCAGCAGGCCACAGGAGACCATGTGACCCTCTTGCTGATCCACACAGCTCACAAGCCTCTCTGTGGATATTACAAAACATTGCAGATAATACTGGTTTTAATTAAAAAAATACTGGTGTTTAATTTAAGCATCTGATGCATAATTTCATTGTATGGACTCAATAGGTGAGCTAATAATTTTAAAATGATGCCTAATTTAGTCATTTATTAAGCAATTACTAGCATATTGACTGAGTTTATCTAGCAGTTTTGAAAATCACTCAAACATATGTCCATCCTCCACATCAGCCTGCAATATTAACCGTCCAATAAAGGGTCAGTACTGGCAGCTGGTGGTCTTGCCACATCTTTAGGGAAGGACAATATAGGGAAAATCAGCTTTTGTTACCTAATTAAAAATGTATCAAGTTGAGCCACTAAAGTTATTAAAGACCCAGATCTATAAGCTTGTTTTTTAAAAATAGGCTTCAGTTTTCATCACGGTCACAAATTTTATTTGCTATTTGCTACTTGCTATTTGTAGTTGTTTAAGGGGAAATGGCATAGTTATTATTAAAAGTATTTGATTAGACAAAAGTCTGTATAGTGAAAGACAAATACATTTTTTGTCTATGTTTGTAAATGCATATATCTGCTAAAAATAAATTCATAAGTGCCCATACAGATAACCCAAAAGCTGGAGTAAAAGATGGAGTAAAAGCCACATCTTCAGTTCCGTTTTCATGGTGTGCCAAATTAACTCCAACTTATTTCGGTTCAACTATGGTTCATACAGCTTACCCTGTGTCCCCTACAAGCAGGACAGACTCTCCGAAACGAAGCGCTCGACCCACAAGCACAGCCAGTCTCCTCATGCCCTGAGTCCACACCACATGACCGAACTCTTCAGGGACACCCGCAATACTGTTCACAAAAAGGCCTGCAAAATGCCAAACCATCAATATACCAAACTGAGCCAAGCAAA
>JAZGTK010003352.1:0-27695 GCA_036877625.1 Ambastaia sidthimunki | reverse complement strand
TAATTTTTTGTAAGTTCTATATTAATAGTAATCATTTCATTTTGTTTGATTAGGCCCCTGTAATGCTTATGTTTACTGATATTTATACAACATTATTCCTAACACAGAAAGTACCAGAGAAGCCAAGTAAACCTAAAAAAGATGACCTTGACAAACCAACCCTGACATCAGACAAGGTATGTTTATGAAAATGTTTACTTTTGTTATTGAATAAAGCTATTATTGAAAAATAGCTAAATACACAACACTTTAGTTTTCTTTTTCATTTATTTTGCACATATAAAACTTGTGTGGCAGTACCTTACAAATAAGGGAATTGCTTTATTATTTGCCTTATAATATGTATATTATTTGATTGAACAGGATCCTACAAGCCCTATAAAATCTAAAAAAACCTCCTCAAGGATTGGAGAACTTCAAGTAACTTTTTTAAATACAGTATCTCTACTACATATTTCCATTTCTTCTACTTTTTAACTTTTCCTGACATGATGCAATATTTCTATAAGATAAAACACAAGCAGAATGATCTCGCCTTTCCTGTATCATTAATGCATGTTGCCTGTTAAAAGAATATTGGTCTTCACACAGTATATCTTTGCCTGTTAACATTTTCACATTATTCGGGTATACCAGAATTTCTGCAGCTTTGCCTTAACGTTGTCTGTCTTTCTGCCAGTGCTGTAAATAATTACGGCACCATCTTGACTGATAGAAAAAACACTCTTGCAGGACTCTACATCTGGCATTGTGTATCTGAAATAGTGCCAAACAGACCCGCTCTTCTCTGATCTCGGCTACTGAGCAAAGGGGTCTGTCTGTATTGATTTAGGCTGTGTCACAGATGTGAATACCTATCTGTTCTTTTCAGGCTAGCTTAGCTGTCAACCCTGCCAGCCTTCTGCCAGGTGCTGTTCCACGGATTCCAGGAGCCGTCACTGTAATCCCGGGCCTGGCACCCTCTTCCCTCCCTGCAGCTGCCAGGCCGCTACCAGCTGCTGATACCATCCTTGATCCTCAGACCACCAGCGAGGGAGGGGTGAGCTTTGACTCACCAGCTCAGGTCAACACGCTAGAGAATACTAACAAGGTACGTCAGACAGAAGTATGTCGTTGTACAGTGTCATGATCTTGGGACAGCTTGTGGAATATTGTCAGCTTGTGAAAGGTTTCTCAACCCAGTTCCTTGAGGCACATCACACAGTGTAGATGTCTCATTTATTTGACACACCCATTTCAGGTCTCTAAGTGCTTCACTACTGAGCTGATGTTGAGTTGAATCAGGTGTGTTTATTTAGAGGGACATCAAAAATACATACTGTTACTGTGCAAAGTTACAGAGTTGGAAAAACGCTGGTCCAGAGTGTCCGTTTAATTGCTTTCTTTGGTCTGTAGAGTCGTGTTAAAGGTGCAGGGCGACGTCGACCCCAGACAAGGGCAGCAAGACACTTGGCAGCACAACAGTCTGAGGAAACCATTGGGCAGGTCCAACATGACAGTTCCTCCTCACAAGCTCAAGAAGCAGATATGGCTGCTTCATTACCTACCTTGGGCCCTGTTTCACTGCGACCTTCAGCACTTACTATACCTGTCACCACCCCTGCTGCAGCCAAAATACCAGATGAAGCAGTCAGGCCAAAGAGACTTCTTGATGCTGAAAAGGATCTATTTGATTCTGATGATCTCTTTGCCACTGCATCCATCACAAAGCCTCCTTCCTCCTCAAAACACAAAACCAAGTCACCCGAGGAAGGTCAGAAGAAAGCTATTAAGGAAGAAGCCATCACAGCCTCCAAGAAGGATCAGTCTTCTATTTTTGACAACTATGGTGAAGATCTTTTTGCCGCAGTGAAACAGAAGCCTGTCCAGAAAGCCAAACCTTTGACCTTCCTTGATGAAGATGATGATGATATCTTTGGAGCAGGAAAAAGTACAGAAAAGCCCAAAACAGAGATTAACGTTTTTCAGGTAATTATCAAGAACTCTGTAATTCACTTACAAAACAATCATGATAGTGAGGACTGGTGTTCTGTTTAATGTTGCCCCTATTGTGATATGCATTTCAATGCTTGATTCAATTTTTGATCATACATTTTTACAGGATGAAGTAAAACAACAACCTAAGGCCCAAAAAAACCCCAAGGATGTGTCTTTGGATGCGAGTTTGTTTGATGATGATGATGTTGACATCTTTGCTGACTTAACTGACACCACAAAGCCAAAAGAGAAGAAAGCAAAGAAGAAAGTGGAGACAAAATCTATTTTTGACGATGACATGGGTTAGTTATCTCTCCAAAACACTGCTTCCTTCTAATGTACTATGATGTTATATAATATATCTGCTTTCCACAGATGATATCTTCTCATCTGGGACTACAAAACCAACAGTAAAGCCATCATCCAAGTCTAAGAAGAACCAGCCCGCCCAAGATCCTAGCTCAGCAGCAGAAACAGGGCCCAATATTTTTGATGACCCCTTGAATGTGTTTGGGGGAAACTAAGTCCCCTTCATAGTCGTTACTTGTTTAACTGTGTAGCAGTGTTCATGGACTAAATGAAGGTAGACATATTCTAACACTGTCTAATAATAATTTAAACTCTAATAGGTAACTTTTATATAAAAAATGGTAGAATAAAGTATCCAGTTTGTTAACATCTAATGAAATCTATGGTCACCTAATTGGTAAATTATGTAGCTATCATGAACTGGCATTGACATCTGTAATGATTTTATGTGTTTGTCATTAGCACTTTAAACAAGAATTGTTTGTAAACGATGTTTTGATTAAGACTGGAAACATTTTGGTTTACTTTTCCAACGTGGTGCCAATTCTAAGCCTTTGCGCCAACATAAGTGCTCTGTCTTTGTCGGTTTTATAACTTGAGCTGAAGTTTATTGTGTTGCATGTGAAATGATTTTTGGAATCTAAAGAAAATATATTTTATGAAACGTATTAGTGTTGAGCTCTTTACTGTTCAAGAATTAGGACACATTTGAAGAAAACAAAAACCGACAGGCTTACGGTTTTAACTAAAAATCAAACCAAAACTAACGTGGCGGATATCAAAACGTATAGATTTCAATAGTCTATTTTGAAAATGTACATCAACTGGAAGCAGACAGTCTCTTGTAGGTAGACAATTGTTTGACGCTGCCAGGGTGACCAGGGTGAACATCCGGGGGACAGAAAGAGGAGCCGCGGGGGTGGTCCCGCCCACCGAGTGTTACTATTGGATGAAAGAGAGTCTTGTTACAACAATGGTTAATATGATTCGTTCTGCTCTTTGTCAATCAAGGACATCATAATAGGCTGACTCTATCCCCCTTTTCGCATATTTGTATTCTGTTCTAATAGGACATTTCAGCCACTTAATATGGGAACAAAAGCAATTGTTCGTGGCTCCCAAAAATAAGGACAAGCTTCGGCGTTATGCTTCACGAACGGCAAAGGTAGAGAAGAAACTCGTGAAGGAATTAGTGGCATCCGTGTCCAGGTCGGTGGGCTGCATTTGCTCCTCTGCTAAAACAACTAGCCACCAAAACAGCATTAAAGCTCGTTTAATTGTAAGTTTATTTCAGGTTACAATCGGTAGACAGTACAGAATAGGACGCGTTCACCTTTATTAGGGGAGCCTGTACCTATCGGGGTGTGTTTAGGCTAGGACAGCAGCCAATACTCCTCTGATCCAGCAGTCTGATCTTCTCATCTCATAATACTGTCAAGGTACGATGACAAACTGGTGTACTGATAAAGTATTTTAAGGAAAAGTGACAGAGCTGGTCGATTGGACCTTTGGATACTTCATTTGTTGGGCGACTGCTGTTGAGAAAGCCCAATAGGTGTAATTTGAAGGACTGTTGTAAACGTATATTGTTTATAAATAAAAATTCGGAATCTGATTGCATAATGTTCGTTCTAATTCAGCATAATATTTAGTATAAAGGTCCCTGTTGTTGAACAAAAGTAATTGACATGCAAATGGGTTGCAAAATTGTGATTATTTAATGTTTTAGTTGTTAAAAGTATAATACTAATGATAATGATAATAATAATAATAATAATGCTAGTATTTTTCTAAAAAACATAGAATATAGAGGAATGAAATATAGAGAAATAAAATGATAGAAAACTAGGAAAATTCTAAAATACAACATTTTACTTAAATCAATGTGTAATGTTTAACTTAAACATATTAAGTTGTGTTTGATGCTCGACAGGTTTTAACTGCATAGTTTGTTTAACTGGTTTGTTTTTACTTCAGAGATTATAGAGCTCTGTGTCCTTCCTCTTGCCCACAGCCTGTATCTCCATGCATGATGTGTTTCTACAGTGACAGAGGTGGGATTACAGCATTCACTCCCCCACCTTGGACAGGGTTCATTGTTGTCTCTCCTTGAGCACTGGTGGCCTCCCCTTGCAGAAATGACTGACAAGAGAACCCCCCTTTTTTAATGATGACAATGTAGGCGTGGTGCACTGCAAGCTTCCCTTCAGAGAGAGCATGGAGCTGTTCATAGAAACTCTGACAGGCACCTGCTTCCAGCTGCGGGTGTCACCGTTTGAGCAGGTCATCTCAGTCAAGGCCAAGATTATGAGACTGGAAGGTATGTATGTGTCCACTTTTGACTGACTTCATTTTTTACTATAAACAGCAGCATATTGCAGCCCTGTGAATGATCTGTTTTAATTGTAACCTAACACTTGACTTGGCTATATACTTTAAGTTTCATCTCACAGTGTCTGCATGTCTCTTATAAGTCAAGGTGTTCTGGTGGGCCCCCTGCAGTCTTAAAGCTTTAATCTAAAACTGTGATCTCATATTCTTAAGAGATTACATGGAATATTTGTACTTCATTTGTCACACCACAGGACTTTATAGCTATACTATGTTACTATGCGCATTTTATTTTAATAACATAATTATATACCTTTCAAAACAATTCAGTGGGTTTGATCAGCAATTAAAGAGATTTCAAATTAGTCACATTCCATTTAATCTAAAATCACTGGAGTAATAAAATATCTTATTTCACATTATAACAATCATTCTAGTGTGTAATTAACAATAATAAACATTAAAACATTGAGGCATAATGTTACAAAATGCACCTTGATAGTTTTGTGTGATTGGATGGTGTCAGGTTATAGATATATCTATTTTAAAAATAATTCATGACAAAAGTTAATCTGAAGTTCTGAAGATTGGTGACATAGCTTAGGTTTTGCTTCTCATTTTAATAAAGAGCTTTAGAAGAACTTGAGTTGTTATTAACAACAGATATGCTGAGAGCAATCAGAGTAATTGCAGATTTTTAACAGGTCCTGCAGTTACACATTTTATCAGTTTAACACCTAAATAATCAAAATATGAGATAAGAGCAACTTGTTTTGATCTTTCTCATTAAAAGCTGCCTTTGTTATTACTCTGTAACAAAAATTGCACCTGTGTCCTACAATCCTTTATTTGTTTTAGGGGCCCAGCTATATCGCTGATTAAAGCAGTATGTCTGCCTTTGTCTCCCTTTGTCTCCCAGGACTTGTATGTAAGCAAAAGTTTAGGTGAAAATTAGGAGTTAGCATGCTTTCTTTTTTAGCTGATTGACATAAAACACTTTGCTGCTAAGGGTGAAATTAAATAGAAAGACAAACATAAGTTCAAATCTCAGAGTGGCATGTTGTCAGTTCAGACAGCTGTTTCACACAACACACAGGTCTTTAAACAGGCCTGTGTTGCTGCCTCTGCCTAGAATGCAGACCGTGTTGCTCTGAGGATTACTTTGATGTTAGTTGGACGGCACCAGACTTACCAGGTCTGGTTCTCTCAAGTAAAAGCATTTTTTGACAGATATCTTAGTGTTTCACATATGGAGGAAATATGTTCATGCAGCATGTCCGAATACGAAACGCCTTCAGTTTGTTGACACACAATCAAAAAGTCCATTTAAAGTCCGCACAAAAAGTCCATTTAAAGGACATGACTGGGCATGTCTCTGAACAATGGCCATACTACCCCTTTAGCCATCACAATACACCACACACACACACACACACACACTAACTAACCCTTCTGAGCACATCACATTGTTGCGTCATTGCTCTTACTGATCTGGCCATGTCTTCACTGGGAACTGATACCAGTTTTGTTTTGTGTTCAGGTGTCTTATTACTCTTTACACCCTACAAATGGACATCTATTCACCTAAATGTTTTAAATGCCTGCACTGATGACTGATAAAGTGGTTAACTGAGCTATATGACCAGGACCGTTTGCGTTGCAATGCAACGTTTGCATTGATTGCATGATGCTGAGTGTGCCACATGACAGGTGTAGGTAAGCTCTAGAAATGAACAACCGAACGCTGGAGTCACCTGACTAAAACTTAACAAGAGCTAAAATTGTCAACCATTGTATAGCAAATTTAAACATTTAATGTCCCATAGACTGGATTGAAAGGTACTGGTTTCTTTTCTGTGTGTTCACATATTTATTATTGAAACATGAAGTTGATGTGGGACACAATTGAACATAATTATATTCGATTATCTCATTTCTAACACAGTTGTAGACATGATTTATTAGACGCTAACATTTAAGAGTAGGCTAACATATAAATGGCCTTTCATGAAAACTTGATGTCATCTTGAAGGTGCTTGTGTCTACATGACCACTGTGTTACATAGATCTTGGAGGTGGGCATGATCGTTTTTTTATTTGGCATACACAAGAGGGCAGATCTGAGTCATGTTTGTTCTGCTGCTGGCAGACCCTCAGTGGGTGAAGACCATGTTAACAAAATAGTTAGATCCACATAAAAGATTCCACATGATTCCACAAGATTCTTACATATTACAAAGAAGATATTTTAAGTATTTTGGTAACCAAACAACACTGACACCAGTTGACTTTTTTTATTGTAAAGACACAAAACCACATTTGTAAAAAGTCTTTCGCTTTTGTTCTTTTGTGTTGGTCAGAGGAAAAACACCCATATCGGTTTGGAATTACACGAGGGCGAGTGAATAATGGAAAATATTTCATTTTTGAGTGAACTATCCCTTTAAAACATCTTAATAGAATAGTTTGCCCAAAAATGAACTTTTTGTCAGTTTCTATGTGTCATAACAAATCTCTTAATTTGTTTCTTCCGTATAGTAAAAAGAAACACTGACTGGGCTGTCAAATTCCAAAAATATATAAAAAGTACAATAAAATAAGTTTAGATATGCTAAATTGAACGTTTTGTATATAGCTAATATAAAGCCAAACATTTTATATAAGACCAAAATGTTATTTGCAAGATGCATTGGAGCAGGTTTTTGCAGGTACACGTAGTTTACAATTTTAAGAATATAGATTATGAACAGTTTTTTTCCATCATTACATAAACCACAGAGGTTCTTAAATCGTCTCAAAGGTGTGAAAATGATGAATGGGGTAGGACATCACTGTTAAGTACTCATAAGAGTCTCAATGTTATTTTCTCTGCGTCTTTTGTACTCTTCCTTTTTTAATGATTGCAGTTCAGACACATTCCACTTTATTAGCCATTAACTGCAATCAGACATTCGTCTCACGCTCCTTTTATTCCTTACTAGCTCTTTTGTTTGCTGTTGTTCTGATGTGCTGTAAAGAGTAATTGGTTAGTCTTTTCTGTGCATATGGATGAGTGTTTATTATATTTTGCATAATAAAAAGAAAGTCTGTAGCACGCTCCTCTGATGACATATTTGTGGTCACAGGTATCCCTGTTTCGCATCAGCACTTGATTTGGAATGGTATGGAACTTGAAGACAAGTATTGCTTGCATGATTACAGGTGAGCTGATTTCAGCCAGTCGTATTCGGCTCTTTCATTTAAAAAAAAAACAGGATCCATGAAGTAAGAATAAAGAATGTAAGCTTAAATGCCTCATGTTCTACAATACATGACCAAAAATATGAAACTCGGAACCGCTCCAGAGTAGTTAAAGGAACAGTTCACCTGTTTTCTTTTTTTTCTTTTCTTTTCTTTTTTTACTTACCCTGCCAGTCATTTTAAAAACCAGTGAAACACAAAAGGAGATACTTTGCAGAATTTAATGCAAGTGTGTATGCTTGGACATTCTTCATGTTTTCTTTTGTGTTCCACAGAAGTTAGAATGGCAGAAATGATGATTTGTGTTATTGGGTGAACTATCCTTTTAAAGCAGCCACTTCTCTGAAGTGCAGTCTGGCTCAGTCTGGAGGTCACAGATGGTGGATTTGTCATAAATTCTTGTCAGTTAATGTTCCACATGGAGATTTTCTGGGAAGATATTGTGTGGCTGGATGGCATGCGTTGTGCTTCAGAAATTATGTGATAGGGTGGGACTATTTTTGACTTGGTGGGATCTGTAATATGAATTACAAACTTTAGTGGGTCTTGAGTTTGTCATTCTGCCTACATTGAGTTTTGTTATGGTTGCATTTTTAGCATCACAGAAGGCTGTACTCTCAAGCTAGTCCTCGCCATGAGGGGAGGGCCAGTAAACACCAGACGAGGTGCGTTCCCACCACTGACTCTAAACACAACTAGCATTAGCACAGCACTAGATGGTAAGAGTTTGTTGCAATTTGGTTTTGTTGCTCCTTTTTAATATTTCCTGTGTGCAACTGTGTAATGCTTTTGACATTTGAGGTCAAGAAAAAAATGTTGCACATTACCATTCCGGGAAGCATACAGTTAGTTAACGCTCTGATATTGATTTCTTCTGGTTATCTGCAGTGACAGTGACTGATGACTCGGTGAGGGATATCTCTGACTGCATTGATCCAGGGAGAGATGAGATGTGGGAGAAGTCTCTGCCTAATAAACAGGTCACTTTCCTGGTGTACCGAGAGGGAGATCAGCTCAATTTCTTCCGAGTGCTGAACCGAGGAGATGGAACGCTCACACCTGTTTCTGAATCATTGAGGTCAGTTCAAAGAAGAGAAATTACACATGGAGAGGAAGCACTCATTGCGCTGTGGTTCCCTTATTTAGATTGAAACAGATGTTTCAGAACCACAATTTTATCTTATGTTGTTTAACTGTTTATACATACGTAGATACATATATGTGTGTGTGTGTGTGTGTGTATATATATATATATATATAAACCTGGTGGTATATATATAAATACGTTGTTTAACACTTCACCTTTACCATATAATTTCGATTTTGTGAGGCGTCTTAGCTGTGTCATTGTGATATGCTTTATCACAGGCCGCAATCTCTGTAAGCCATCTGCAGAATATTATAAACAGAATATGAAACTAGAACAAGTTTCCTGGTATTGTTTCAACTTTTCTTTGTGATCATTACGAGCTTCGAAACTGTAGCGTTCAGCTGTAATCAGCTGTTGTTGCCTCATTGATCACAGGCCATCCTGATAATCAGTAAGACAAAACTAGTAATGAACTACTAGTAATCAACCAAGTGACTTGTCATAAAACGCCACCCATTACATACTGTTTAAACGTAGCAGATTGCATTTTCCAGAAAATCAGCAGCTCAGTTAAATGCAGATTGAACTGTTTTTAAACACTGTTTTTCAGTGGTGGCTCGCTGCACAATGTGAACACAGAGGAGGAGGAGAGCATGTCTTCAGAGCAGCAGACGCTGGAGAACTCCATCACAATGAACAAGATGAAACTGCTCAAGGCCAAGATGGAGAACATGAACCTTAACAAAAAGGTACAGCAGATCAGGCGAGGCAGACATGTGCTCCTTATCTTTTATGTTCCCTCCTCCACATGGGCAGTCTAACAAAACCATATCTGTAGTGCCTGAACTTACTTTTACCTGTATTCATTGGGTATACATTAGACTCTTTTAATTAAGGGTAATTACAGTCGAAAACTACAAGGAAAAGCAAATTGACCAAGGACGAACATAATACAAGTAATCTTACTATACCGAGGGGTTCAGTATTGGAGTACTTTCTTAGTACATCGTACTAAAACAGCACAATGTTTGGGAAGAAGTGCAAATGCTTACTGTTGAAGACATTAGATTAGATGTGTCTGTGGAGCAGTACGGAAGTTTTCCTGCTGGCTCCAGGGAGCGTCGCTCATCCCACTCTGTGTCTGATTAACTGATGCAATAATAACTACCAGCTCAGCAAATTGGCCCGCCAAGTTAATTATTCACACTCAACTTTGCATCTCAGCTATGTTGTCAGGATCCATGTCTTAGTCACAGACATGTTTATTTTAGACTACAGGGGATCATTGTTAATACTTTTATGTACATTAGTGTGTAAGCAAGTCAGTATCATTACAGATGTGTGTATGATGGTACACACCGTGCAATGGTAGAGATGTGTCAACAGCTATACTTTAGGGCTATACTTTATACTTTAAGGAAAAAGCGATGTTTTAAACAGAACAAAATAAGCTTGTTATTAAAGGGTATAACATGTAGATAATCGTTGTTTACAGTTGCCAAGCAACATCGCAACTTGACGAATTAATTTAAAAAAATGGTGTTCATCCACAGTTTTGTGTATATAGATTACAATGGCTTCTTTAAATGTGTCTCATCCAGTCAGAATTCGTATTCAGAACTCTTAGTTTTGTAATATTAGTTTAACTGTTTCTAGTTTTTTGTTTTTTAATTATGGGAAGCGGCATTAATGTCTAATGACTAACTTTTCAATTGTTTTTTTCTATCCATCAAGTTTCAAATTAAAAGAGAAAGTGAATGATTGAAATTAAGTACCTCAGGTTTCTTTGCATTTAATTAAGTGGACCATCTAATAATAGTCATTAATGCATATTTATTAAAAAAAAGTAAATCATCAATGATCTGATGATTGTTTTCTTGTTTTTTTTTGTCAGCCCAAGAAGACTGCTAAATTAAAAGTCAGGCCTCCAGTGGGTCCGCGACCCTGTAGCAGTTCTTTTGGTTCCGCCCGACACCACCGAATGTTACGTGCCCTTCCTCAGATAGGCCATGCCTCTTCGACACTTTTTCAACTACCTCAGATTGGTGATCAGCAGCAACCTGCAGCCTCTTCTTTTTCTGCTGGCTCCTCTCGCCAACGATTCACTTCTCTTTCAAGTCCCACTTCTACAAAGCAAGCTCAACCTTCCTCTGCAGCTTCCAGCATATATAAGCTTCAGGCTGAGGAACCATGGGATAATCCAATACCCAGAAAGATTAGACTCCCTCCCAAAGTTTCCAGGTTGGATGTGAGAGGGCCTAAAGTTATGAGAGACTGTGTGTACCCACCTGTAGCTCTTTTGTCTAACCCGGTGATTCAGGATGAAGTAGATCTCCAGACTGAAAGACTGACAGTACCAGAGAACTTAACTGTAATTGAACCTTCCAAACCAGTACCATTCAATATTCCTGAGCCTCTAAGTCTGGACGTATCCACTCAGCATGAGAGAGGTTTGAACTCTTTAGCAACATTGCCAGATCCCAAGACCCCAGCTCCTCTGCTTTCTCAAACCATCAACTCGAAAACTATCGGCACATGGATGATCGGCAGCGAGAGGCTGGGGTCCCAACCTGAAATACCACAACACTTTGAGTTCACAGGAGCCTCCGTGCAGCCCAGCCCATCCCATTCTCTCCAAAGAACCAGCAATAGCCCTACTCTTTCAGCCTGCCCACCCTCATGCTTCACATCTGTGCGAGGGGTCAGAGTTGACTCCATTGATAAGAGCCCAGAGTTTATTTCCAAGAATGAGGCCCAGGACATTACCAAGATGGCCAATAAAGCCTCTAAGGAGCCATTGGGCTCTGTGAGCAATGCAAACCTCCTGGCCTCACTGGCAGGCACCGGGGGGCAAGAGTCCCTGCCAGGGCCTTTTGCGCTGGGCAGGTTGTGTGGTACAGCCACCCACCTGCCAACCAACATGCATCTGTTGCAGGAGGACCTGCTGAGGAGGCTCTCCCCCCTGCAGAGAACAGCTGCTTACATGGTGAGCTTGCAGCCATGCATTCTGCTGCTGCTTTTACAGATCTCACCTTTTACACTTCATCAAGAAACTGATATTCATTTGATCTCAGCGGGTTGCATTGAGAAATAGTGTCTGCTTTAACTTCATGTGACATGCGAGCGCTGTCGTACAAATTAGTGCTACTGGTAAACTATGTAACCCTTCATTAAAAGAAACATGGTGCACGTTATACAGCATACAAGACAGATTACAAGTGCGAGTCATTAGTTTTGGCATTTCAGCTAATGAGAAATAGTGCCACGGCAATCTCACAAACGCTTTATCAAGCAAGATCTTGTCTTTGCAGGCGTCAAGCTCGTCAACAGGCCTCTCCAGTTCAATAAAGAGATTAGGTGAGTGGGTTGACATTATAAACAGCATGTTCTGTTCATGTGAAATGAACCGGTTAGAACACCATCTCACGAAGCAAGTTCTTTAAAGTTGTTGACAGTGATGCCATCTGTGGCAAAGCTCGGCCGTTTGTCACACTCTTACACTCATGACTGCTTTACACAGTTTACACCTGTCCTTCTCAGGCCTGTGAAACCAATCTTTAAATCCACAGACCACTGCTTTCATATCATGCTCCACATGTCTTGCTAAAATGGCACATTTTGAGTAATGTGTGAAACCTGAGTTTGTGGTGAAAACCTTATTTTTCTACATGTGCTGGCAAGACACATTGCATCTTCAGCCTTGGTCAAGCCTATAAAGGCCCTTAGCTGGATTAAATTCATTATCTTTAATTGCCTTACGCATTGACGCCCTCTGAATTGAGGCTGATAGGGTATAATTGAGCTTTGGGATTTAAGCTGTATTGCTCTTAATATGTATTTGTGAGTTCAGCAGTCTGTAAAGATTCGTGCTAAACTATTCAGTGGCTGATGGCCAGAAGCTCTCAAAATCTGTACCCACTGAACCACACAGATAGTTCCACATAACACCATCAGTTCTATACATCATCTGGCACCTGCGTGTCAGAAATATTTAGACTAATTTGACCACGCTCTCAACTAGCACAGTAGAAGTTTTACCTTGTTTCTATACATTTCCGTAATATATAAAATATAAAAAGTTGCAAATTCGTCTTGGCCTGCTATTAGCTGACCTGAAGTCATTGTGGAGAGACAGAGGGGTGTGGCAGTGACCAGGAGGTCAGTCTGAAAGGTATAACGGGGATAACGGGGTTTGGTTTGCATTATCCTACAGGAGCTGTTACATGTTAAATGAAGCCACCAATGACCTGACAGACTTTTAGTAAAATATTTACCATCACGCTGAGTAGAACTGCTGATTGAAACAAAGAAACAGGAAATGAATACCAAAACATAGATAAACATTCACATGCTCACGGTTACAAGAATGTTACAAAAAGTGAGGTTGCACACAAAAAGAAATGCTTTAAACTTTTCAGACATTTCCTGCTATGCTGATGCTTTGAGAGACTGTGTGTCATGATCGTATGCTAGAGTCTAGTAATGATATTATGCCCCACTGTTTCTCCCTGCCATTATTTCACACTCCCCTCATAATGCGTCTTGTTCTCACTTTTTATTTTTATAACTCACTCCCTGCATATTCTAGCAGCCATTGCTACAGTAGGTGAGAATATTTCATTACCCAGCATTTACAGTATCTTTGTTAAGGCAATATATGAAACATAAACAAAAGGCGGTTTATTCAGTTTCTTCTTTAGTGTGGTTGCTGTTATCATAACTGTCTTCGCTTTCCCTTTGTTTGTCGTGTACCTGGAAATGTTTGTTTAGGTACTCCGACACATCACTTACCTCCTGTGAAGATTTCTACTGGCACAAAGAAGAAGAGTTCAAAGCACTGCTTCCTGTGTGGGAGGAAGACTGGCTTAGCCACGAGCTATGAGTGCAGGTATAAGACTGCCATGGGTGTTTTCTCTATACCTATCCCTCGGTATGAGACGTTTATTACTAAACACTTGAGAGATTTATTGTTTGCTTGTAATCCTAAATGAAAATAACATGCAGTTAATTTGGGGTGTGTGCAGATGTGCACGTGACATAACAGGGCCGGGCTATTTTTGTGCTGAGGTGGTAATCTTTTTTAAATTAATCTTCTGTATGTCATATGCTTGTATTGATGATAACACTATCTGTCAGTGCAAAGTTTATCAGTCTCACCTGTGCTATGTCTGACCCAGGCAGATAAACTTATAGAAAAGCAAAAAACTCTTTTTATCATAAAGACTTCTTCATTTTTATTTTTATGTAAAATTTTGTAAAATTTAAAAGATTATTAACCTTTATGGGAAAGCGCAGTGGCTCAGTGGGTAGCACTTTTGCCTTACAGCATAAAGGTACTGGCCGACCAGGACTCCTTACTGTATTGTCTCCTTGTTCTTTTTGTGTTGTCGTGGGTTTTCTCTAATGTCAGTACAGTTGCCTGTAGGAGTGAGAGAATGAGTGTGTGATGTGAATATATCTGTCCGTGTGGGTTAGCCCTGCAATGGACTGGTCACCTGTCCAGGGTGTTTTCCTGCCCTTGGCCTAAAGTAGTCTGTGTAGGCTCCAGCCCACATATAGAGAGAAGTAGTATAGAGAACAAATGGATTAACCTTTGTAAAGGTTAGACTGGTGTTTATCTTTTGAAGTGCTCATAAAGGTATCTGTGTTTTGTGTCTTTGTATAAGGTGTGGCAACATCTTCTGCTCTGTTCATCGTTATGCAGAGACCCACGACTGCACTTACGACTACAAAAGTGCAGGCCGTCGCTTCCTACAGGAGACCAACCCCATCATAAGTGCTCCAAAGCTGCCCAAAATATGAAGGCACTGAATCTGAATCACAGAGAGGAGACATTTTAAAAATCAACTATTAAAACAGTGAAGAACTCTGATCACCAATGTGTGCTTTTATCACCATGTTTGCTTAAAATATAGTCTGTAAAAAAACAAGAAGGAAAAACGGTAGTCACTCATCTGGTGCCTCAGAAAACATACTTTTGCTGTGTTTATTTTAATACAAAAAACACACGAAACCCTGCATGTAAATACATAGTTTCTGAAAGTTTCTATCATGCAACACACTTTTAAACGAGCAAAATACACGACTTTTAAGCATATCTATTTATATATGTCTGTGCATTGTATTTCTTAAATAGAACTGACATCTTGCGAGATGCACTTTAGTAATGCTGAATATCTCTCGTGGAGATGGGTTTGTGATGGACGGGGGAGGAGGGTGTGATAGAACGATGTGCCGTTTGTCTTTTGTAATTAATTACATGTTAAGTTTCCTGTTTGAACGTTCTTGTAGTTCCTACTCATTATTCCTCTTCACTGAGTTTATCACGTCCAGCAGCACTCCACCAAGCACTCCTTATCTTGGAAAATGCCAAGCACTGTACACTTGTGTTATAAAATTCTATATTAGCTGTACCTATCACACTATGCAGTTTTGACCATGTAGCATTCTATACCAATTTTATAAGGGCTTGGCATGATAAAATATGAATAACCGGTTGCCATGGCAAACAATCTTTTCATACCTTAGTATTCAAAAAGCTGCTTAGAAAAGGCAGCAGTTATTGTGTTTATCTGTAATTGTGATGAACCTAATAAAATGTCCCTGTGTTTCCTTCGTTCATTTTTTTATTTGACTAATTGTCTGTTGTGTTGGGGGTATAGGTGTCTTACTTCCTAAGATGCTGTTTTGCTTAAACCTATTGTGGGATTTTGTGTGTGTGTGTGTAGGATTCCAGGTACTGTGTTGAGTATATTTCTGGTTTCGCAGAAATGTTTCCTCTCTCTATTAGATTACATGGAGAGCTTCTATGAGCCAACTTTCTTTTAGCATGAAGCAGTTTAGATGAGTGCAATTTCTTGATGCTTGTTGAAACCACTTCTAAAATAATAGTTGTAAGTTGGCTTTTTTTTTTTACCTGTCAAAGAATTTAACATTTTCTGGAATAAACTACAAACTCTACTGTCAGTTTTTGTAGAGCCAACAGATGGTGTAATGTTGATTTATGCAGTAACATAATACACTAGATTAAAACAAAGTGTAAAATCAGTAGTGTTACGGTGCATGCACTTTGTGAGATGCACGTTTATTTTACTGCACGTACTCTGCCAGTCAAAAATGCAAAATTCGCTTGATAGAAATTCAAAACTGCATGTTAACCAATGAGCAACTCTGGTGCAAAACTGACAGAAGTGCTTTGGTAGCACTTTGAACTTAGTCTGAGGTTTTGTTCCTGTGTAGCAACATGACATAGCAACATGAGTATAATTTCATACCATGAAAGAATAAAAGTCTTTAATTTGTAGTGCTTAGTCAAAAGACTGTGAAGGATTTTTTTTTTCACGATCATGATGAACTTGTTTTACAGGTTGAACTTTACACACTGGAAAATACGTGCACACACAGAAACACGTGTGCAGTAAAAATTAAAGGTAATTATTCTCCCAACAGACATTTCATTAAGCCAGGGCGTTCTGCTCTGTTTATTCACGTGCAGCTTTAAGTGTTACATAATAATACATACAAAACATGTTCAGACAGTGCTGTGAGTACAGGTATTTCAAAAATGTGCTTTATAAGAAAGGTGTAGAAGATTTCCAAATAATGACCCAGCCTTTATATGTTTGCTTTTCAACCAGCCGTGTTTCTCTAGAAATGGCAAAGCAGGGAAAACCGAATCCAAAACCATGTGAACTCACACTGACCCTAAACTCAGCACACTTGTTGTAATTTAAGCAATAAATTGTGGTTTATCAGTGGATTTAGAAGAGCTAAGGGTCGTTGTTAGGCTCGGAACTGATATAGCTCTCTATATGCTTATGAACTAATATATTCACTGTACAGCACGGGCTCGAAGGGCTTGTTGCTTTTTTATAACAGTTAATCTATATACCTGGTACGGTTTCACAAAATAAAAACACGGCAACAAAAATGTAATATTGATTTGTACGTTTTTTTTTTCAGAAAAAGCAACACGCAGGTGTATGTTTGCAAACAAATTTGTGTTGAAATGTATGGAGACCATAGAAAAACATGTTTGCATTTGTGTAATTATCACTACAAATACATAGAAAGTTCTATAAATTCTTACCAAATAAAAAAATCCCTAAAATTATTATAAGACTGAATTTATCAATACAACTTGCCCAAGCAGATACGCATTTAAATGAACCTTTACAATGTACATAAGTGTTAGCGCAGAACTACATGACGCGCATGCCCTCTCTGGTTTATTTTATTTTCTCTGCTCCGCTCGCTAATCCTCCCTGAACGCGGAAGTCAGTGAACATGACGCATGCTATCAGATGGGGACTATGAAATAAAAACAAAAACATCGAAAAAGGCGAGGTGAGTAAATATCCGAGCGAATCGCGTGGAAGCGCACGTAGCATTCAACACTTTGAGTCTTGCCAGTGTATCAATGTAGGAAAGGGGGTCGCCTTTTAAAACACATTTAAACATCTCTGTATCGTTGTTTGTATACCAGTATGGTTTAGAAATCTGTTTTACAAGTATAAATATATCGATCGCACGAAATTGGGTTCGGTTTATTGCAGAATCTATTAAAATGTGGATGACAATGAAAGATTGGGTTTATTGTATGAATATAATACAACATATACTATGCACACAGGGTGTCTGCAGAGCCAATTAGTGTCCCGTTGCATTGTTACGCTGTTTCTTGCGCATGTTACCTGCACCAGACAATAGTATTTGTTAAATCAAGCATGTCGCGCCTCTTCCAAGCGTAAATAATCTGAAATGGGGTTAGAAAAATCTTGCAGCTGACATCGTTTATGTCATCACAGTGTGAATCAGGTAAAACACTTATAATATTGCACTTCAACCGCGACTGGGCTGACTCTAGTCAGAGTGTGTAAAGACAGACTGGGATGTAACCTCAGACTCCAGTGATAACTGAATTGCAGGAGGTCTGTTGGATGCATACAGCAGCCGATGGCATCGACTCTGTGCAGTGCAGCGACAAAAACGTGCTTTAAACATCTGTTGTTTTATTCGGGCACAGAGTGGTGGGTTTAAGAGAGGAACTGTGATTGTTGTCAGGCGCATCCATGGTTTTATACGCTATTTCTTTCACATTTAAAGAATGTTGCTGCCAGTGTTGTGATGTTGACCGTGAGCTGGAATTTTACTTCAATTTTGAACGTAATACATGCGGTAAGCGCGTTGTTACTTTGCATTTATTATTTATTATTATGTTCTAGTGTATGTCGTCTTTTTGTGTTGCGTGAGGAGTCTTTATTTCCACCTTCTTGTCACTTTGTAATGTAATTGTTATCTTGACAACAGAATGTCAGATAAAACAATAGATGGCTTTGTACTATCATCCTTGCACTTTTTGATCCTGTTTGTCTTTTTGTGAAGTTGCAATAAAAAGGTTTGATGTAGTTCAGAAATGGTAAATGGTGAATACAGTACGTGCTTTATAGATAAAGAAAACATTTTACCAATGCAGTTTATCAAGAATACTGTTAGTAAGAATGCATTGTCAAGGTTTGGCTGTCTTCCATGTTGTGAAATCTCAGGTTTGTTTATGTGTTGATTGAAATCATGTGTGTCCTGTAAACGGGTTCCACAGCTTTGTTGAAGGTGTAAAAATTATAAGGAAGGTTGTGTTGATGATTAGACATGGGATGAATATGTTTACTGTATTGTAAGGCATTAAGCCAGTCACACGTTGACACTTTCCTTTCATCTGTTATGGGGTAGAGATCTGCTGATTTATTTGTATTTTAAATCTGTGTTAGCCATGCGTTATCCTTAGCCTTCATCAGACTTACAGTATCTAGTGCTTGTTCTATCAATATGCTAAAAGAAAAGTATCCACTGGATTAAAAAAGTGAGTGTAAATTAAAAAAGGTCAATTAAAGACAAAGTGAATCTGCAAAAAAAAAAGGTATCATGGCATTTTCTCAGGAATTGATTGGATTGTAAAAAGTGGGCATTACATACCGGAACAGAACCAGGAGTTTAGTGGTGGGGGTGGTGAATATCCAATCTGACATGATCTGGCCTTCATGTGTTTTACAGCTGATAACAGAGGACAGAGAATGGACAGGAATGTCTTTATACTGAGCTAACACACTATACATATTAATTAATGTACTTTAAAGCAGATGTTTCATTTCAGCTTTTTCCTTAAATAGGTTTTGTCTTACAGACACATTTGTCTAAACTACAACTAGATTGAAAAACCATAATGCATTCAAGTACATTGGGCCAATTTGTCTTTAAAGCATGTGTGTATGTATCTGTTCACGACATTCGACTCCAATATCAGCCACGAGACAATAAGCTCCACCTTTTTATTATAAGTGTATTATACGACTTTAAGAAAATCCATAATGAGATCTAATTCTGAAACTGAAACAGAAAAAGTTGATTTTTGGCAGTCCTAAGTAATATTGGCAGTTATCCCAGTAAGATGTGGGATTAGGGTTTGAACAAACTTCTAACTTGATGCATTTCAGCACAGTGCTTACCCTGCACTAGATTTCATAGCTTGTTAAGGAGATTACCCGGCAGACAATTAAACAGGCAAAAAACAATATACACGCTTTAAGAGGAACCAGAGGAGCTTTATCTAGGGGTGAAATTACATTATGGGGTTAACAACCACATAATGTTGAAATGCACTAGAAATAGTTTAGCCATTTCTTCATAGTGACGCCCTAAACACCAACCAAGGCAGGTCTCACATAAGATGGCCAAGAACCATGTATCCACACCTTCTCATGTCTGGCTAATGGATGTGCTGTACCTAATTCTAAAGAGATTTTATTTCAGCACACTGGTTTATTTGCCTGGACTTTTGGTCTCAGTTAGGTGTTTATACAGCCACGACAAGCCACCAGTTGTATGTTATTTACAGGTGGGAGAACATTTACCTTTTTTGACTAATCTGGACACATGGTTCTAAGTGTGTTCTATCTCTGACACATTCTTCTCTGCTTCATGGGTTGTGTTTAGAATCGATAACTAGGATACTACACCTACTGTTTCTGCCCTATATAGCGCACAGTATGCTCATTTTCTTTATGTACGGAAAACCAGGGTGATTTATTAAAATATGAAGTATACAACAAGGCAAACTATGATCTTCTCTTTTAGATGTGAGAAATGAAATAGTAGGTTATATACAGTATACAGTGTATACTGCACATTATTCCATAAGTTATAAATTAGTACTCTGTTTTGAACATAGTCATGGATTCAGATAGGAAGTTATGGAACCCCATGTGGAACCTGGATGCTGGAAAATGCATGTTTTCCTTAGAATTACTTTGCACTTTGCTTTAACTTATTGTGAAACTGATAATGTTTGTAAGGATCTGCAGGGACCATTTTATGCAGTTTTATGAAGTTTGTAGTTATGCAGTTTGCCCCTAATATCATGGCATATAGCCAAGTAAACATTATCAAGGGAACCTTTTCATTTATTACACATATGGCCTGAGAGTGAGGTGGAAGATGGCAATAACTAAACTATCCACTTGCTCCCATCATTAGTGTGAGCATTTAATGTGTTTGTCAGTATGTGTTCCAAACTCCCAAACTACTGTGGGTTTAATATGGCACTGAGGGACAGACAGTGATCTTATCCCTCATACAGGCTTGTTGTCCTGCAGTAGGGGAGTTGTTGATACTTTTAATCCAGTAATAAGCCTCCTTCATATGCCCTCTGACACCACTATCTGTGCCAGTCATATTTAAGATGATCTATTATTATATTTTATTTCATTTTCTCTTTACTTATTGTTCTCCCTGTTCTCATGTCATGTGTATGTCTTTTATGTACCAAGAGCTATATAAAAACCACAACAAATTTCTCGTGTGCTCACACACACTTGGCCAATAAAGCAAATTCTGATTCTGATCTGTGAAGACTTGTTTATGCATATAAGCTTTTCAAAAATGGTTTAATCTGATGATTATTTCCTTTTAAAATCATTGTTATAATGGTTGATTGACTTAGTAGTCTTAGACGCATCAGAAATAAATGTTTACATTATAAATGCTCTCTGAATGTGGTTTCAGTGATCTGTTCACAAAACATTTTGGACCACACTTACAGTGCACCAGTATTTACTGCTGTCCACATGATCAGATCACGCAATATTTGTATTAATACCAGGTGTAAACAGTTACTATTATTCTAAAATCCTACATGCAGAACTTGCAGTATTTTATATGCCAAAACATTATGTAAAACATGACAGCTGTGTCTGACCGATTATTTTGTGATTCAATCATGTTTTTGCAATTTTCTAAATCTAAAATGAAAAGCGATGTTTTCAAGTAATTCCTCTTTCTTGTTCCTAATAATACTCTGGATTCAATTACCAGGCATTTACAATCAACAAAACTCAACAACAAAAGGGTTGGAAGTCATCATCTATTAGAGGCAGATGGGATGAATCAAAGAGGTGTCATTATGATAACTAGTCTAAAAGGACACTTCATTTGCTCTAACAGTTATTTAGCAGTTAATAGAGTTAAATATTAACTGCACCCCTAACACGGGCTGAGGGAAAGTAAGGCCTTTACACAAGCAGAATATATAAAGTGGGATTCAGACATTGGTGTATGTATGACAACTGGAATCAAGGCTGCAGCAGCTGTTGCTTGCTGTAATGAATCATGAATAATAAAAGCGCTAAGCATATATAAATAATAAATAATAAAAAGTTCTAAGCAGTGTATTGATCCTGATTCACAAAGCTGCCAGACCTTTTTCTAGAGAAATCCAGCTTGTTAGATTCTGGTAAATTAATGGTTTAAATGGTTACTTGGTTTAAACCAAAAGAATAAACAAATTCAAAATAAATAAATTTCAGTTTTTAAACAAGCTTGTTTCAAGGTTTATCCTGAGATCTGCATCAACATATGCTGAATATGTTATACATTTACATAAATATTGTATACATTTACATCGTACACAAGGTTTAGCTTAAAAACAATTATGAAGACATGTCATAAACACTAGCAAAGGTTTAAAATAGACATGATAAAAAGATAAACAGTATGTATTACTTTATCTACACAGCAAAGAATAAATATATGTACACTTACATATTGTATATTAATGCAACATTTATTTTAAAGATGTAATCTTCTCATCTAAGCTATTGGGGTTATTTATGTTCTGACTAAAAGCAAATATATGATGAAATAGATGATTGTCCTTTTCATATATTCCTTTATAATTCAGTGGTAAAGGGAGAATAATGTTGCCTTGGTCTACACTATATTTTGTGTGCATGAAGCTCCTTTGCAATTGCTGATTGTTTACAGTATGGTAAAGACCACATAATAGGACATAGGAGCTGGATGTTAATGCAAACAAGGGGTTAATGTTGGCCCCACTGGACCTCCCACATGTCAGTTTGTGCTGTATTACTGCTGTGTTTGAACTCCCTGTCCCAAAAGTCTCTCGTTTGTATGAGTTGGACCAGGCAGATTATTTAATTTAATTAAAACATACAGGTACACAAAATGAGTTTTACTGTGAATAATCATGGAGTACAGATCCGTGGGCCACTTAAAGAAAAGCAATTATAATGAAATAATATAATTGAACTACTGAATTGCATTGCTGTTCAATCATTATAGCTTATATGCTTATGATGATAGATTTGATTAGTGTGGGCAGCAACAACACCAGCAAGTACTATTTGTATAATTAAATAATATCACATGACCAATAGTTCTGTTATTATGAATATTGGCATGGCTGTGATTCAGACGCAGGTGATCAAAGCTTTGCTGATATTTAGTGTGCAATTGGGGTATTGTTTTTATCCAGCTGTTACATAAACAAGATGTTAATAGCAAGTTACTCGCACTTTAGACACTTTATGTCTAGGTAGGTTCTGTTTGAAAATAGTTCCAAAAGTGTTGGACAGGAACTCTGTATAGACACTGACAGGTAATGGTATATATATGCTATATGTCACATTTTGGATAACTCGCTCACATTGTTTACTGCTCATGTCTGCTTCTTTGACACCCAAAGCTCTGAACCTGGTTAGATTTGGAATCTCTTCTTCTTTCCATGATTGTTTAGGTATTTTATAAGCTCAGCTGGTTCTCAGCGTTTCTATCCGAACAAGGTGAAACTTTCAAAACTCACACAAGAACAACTTTCTTTATTCCTCAGTGTCATAACTTTCCATGCATTTTACAGTGGAGTAGAAAACATTGGGCCTATATTATTTTTTGCAGGTCACTTTCAGGTCAGCTATAGTCCTGCAATAGCTTGAGTTGAACAGCAAGCCTCAGTGTAACGTATGCACAAGCCATAGCACTGAATTTGGAACTTTTTTTGCAGCAAACACTGTTTACAGTGTTGATGTGGTGGCAAACTAACAAACTTTATAAAGCTACAACAGTAGAAAATACTAAAAAATATATTTTGTTCCAGTGCATGATGGGAAATCGACGATCCTGTGACTGTGAACCAGTGAATTGATTCTGCAGTCCCATAAATATATTTGTATATGGCATTTAAATAGAATACCACATTAATGTAATTATAGTCTTCCTTGTATAACACATAAAGGGACATATTCTTTTCAATTTGAAAACAAAAAAACCTTTAATTTATCAATCATTATTTAAACCTAGGTTTTTGTATTTCTTACTTACTTTACATGATTTGCATGACAAACATGATTTTCTGTCATTATATTCAGTCAATTAAAGATTCTTAATTGCATAATCCTTCAATTAAAGAACAAGTTGTTGACATTACTGGTGGAAAGAACAGTAATTAATGTGTTCTAACTACCAATTTAATTTTCTTTATTTTAAAGTAGTCATGTAATTGGGTGAAGCGTGTGCTGCGTGTTACTTTCTTTGTGCTGTTTGGGGACTTGTTATGATTTTGATGTGATCTGCAGTTCCTGCTTAACTTTTCGAAATGTCTCATCCTGCTTGCTTGCAAAATATGCTCCGCTGTGTGTGTGCTTTGAGTGGATGGTCATGTGTGGATGCAAAGGCTCTTTGACAGAAACTACAACTAAAGCAGAAAATCTGGAAAGGCCTGATTTCTGTAACAGAGTTGCAGGATTTTTTTAGAAGGCTCTTCCTGTTTGAGCTTGCTGTGTGTCTGTGTGTGTGTATATATGTGTGTGTTAAAAAAAAAGAGCTACCCTAAGGTCATATGTCTCACAAAGCAGACATGAAGTCTGATCCAGTTTGCTGTTCATTCTGTTCAAGAACTTCCCACAAAACTGTCTGACCAATTTAACAAGAGACCAGTCACAATCAAGCACAAGAAAAGATTAGTCCACAATCTACTCTATAAAAGTAGTTATTAGGAAGTCATTAGTCTTATTTTTGGACCTTTTGGCCCATTACAGGCAGCAACATTCTTGGGATAACTAAAGCCACGCTTTCTTTCTTTGCATATACATTTGGGCAGCGTTATGTAAATATCTCATACATGCACATGCAGCTACATAACACACTAAAGAAAAAGAAACATGACCCCTTTAAAATTTGATTGGACACTCTATGTTCCACCTCAGAATTCTACATTTTATCCAAGATTGCTCACCTTTTACTTTAGAGGCATGCATTCAATAAAACCACATCAGTTTGGAAAGCAGTGTTAGAAATCAAAATGAACAGCACATCTTACAGCATTGGCAAAACAGGATGAAGGTTATTTTTCCGGCACTTCACCCCCTAAATTACAGCGATTGGAAGGGACGTGTTTACGCACAAACATTATGATAATTTAATCTGTCACTTTAGACTCCGCATGTCAAATGAAAGAATCAAAATGCTGTTCAGCTGTGCAGCAGAGACTGCATGTGAGAATCCACAGCCTTTCATCAGGACATATCAAGTCCGGTTTATCCCACTCTAATCTCTTAACAGTCTGTGATGATGTTCCAGCACCAGGAGTTTGTGTCCCTCTCTGATCTTTAGGTCATACAATATAGCACACTAATGGGGTTGAAGCCAGTAAGTCGCTTACTAAGCATTAAATAATGATAATATTATCACCCCGGTTACATATGACAGTACCTGAAGTTATTCAAACTAAAAAGTTGGTTAAAAGTCAGTAACAGGGTGTGAGATTGTGGAACTGTTAAAAAAAACAGCAGGAAAAAAATTGTTGTTGTCTTCTACTGGCAGCTGAACAACTGAAAACAGACACTACAAACTTAAAGGGACAGTTCACCCAAAATTCAAATTTTCTCATTTCTCACCCTCATGTTTTTCCAAACCATATGACTGACTGACTTCTGTGGAACACTAAAGAAGATGTTAGGCAGTTTTGACAGCCTCAGTCCCTATTCAGTTTTATTGTGTTGAAAAACTACAGCTTTTCAGTAACAATCTACTTTTTATAACAAGTAGCAATGTAAAGTAACAAAACACTGTGTTACTGTTTTTGTGCATGTAGGTTGGAAATGTAGTTTTGGGGAGCATTCAGTGCAGAAGACTGTTTTCAGTATGTCAGTCTGTGGGGATCGTCTAAATATGTCACCTTAAATCTGGGTTAGAGTCTTGGAACTTAACACATCTCACACACACAAGAGACCAGCAGAAGGATTTTCCAGATAGAGGATGGAAACACAAAGACTCAGTCCAGTATCTCAGATAGATTCATTGCATTATTGATTGCATGTCATTTCCAATGGCAGCTGCTCATTGATGAATGGTGCGTTCTGGAAGCTGGGTAATTTACTAGGCTGATTCAGTCTAGTATAGTGTAGTGACTCACTGTTTCTGTCATATAGTTGTTCTTTTAGATAAATAGTTCATATTTTTGTGTATCTTTCATTTTGTGGTGGAGTATGAAGACAAATACAGACAGATGCTATGTGAGCTGCCTACGTAGGCAACCATTTTAAGACATTGTGGGTTTGCTCCCAACACAAGCTAAAAAATAGCAAATATGATTTTAAAACATCAAAAATGTTAACATAAATAGGTCAATCTAACCAAGCATTTATTTGTATATTTGTTGGGATGTGGCCTAATGAGTCACTAATGAGTTCTCATTGGTTAGGATGCTGCCTACAGTATGCAAGTATATAGGGGGCTTTGTCATTCAGGGGGAAATGAAGGATGTGCTATGTGATTGTGGGTGGGTGTGTTAGTATGTTGAGTTGTATCTGAATCCTCTGGGTCCCCGGTGCATGTCTGAGGGACTGGATCTCTATTAAAGTCTGTTGTTATTCTTCTTAGTCACTCATTTCGGTCATGAGTTTGAACTGAGGTTGGTGACAGATTAGTCTCAGCCTCAGATGACACATCCATTGACCGCTCACAGTCTTGCTAACCATTTTATGCATATTGCACACAAAACCTTAAAAGACTTTCTGATCTAGAAAGTCAAATTTATTTTATGCAGTCTCTGCTAGTAAAGACACAATTTTTTACGTGCTGTACTTACAATGTCTGCATATTCTGTGTGTTTTCTGTACAATTGTTAGTGGAGAGTGATAGGCCATCAGTTACATTTTTTTTGTATTGTTATATCCTTGATAATTCTGTCCACCAATGGCGTGTAAAAACAAAAACTGTGATTGGTTGTTTTACATTTCAGTTGAGCACTTCCTGTCTAAGTGAGCGATTCAAAGGTCTGGCTACATGAGACTAATCTGATTTGGTAAGGTGAATTTTCTGTTGCATTTGTTACACCTTACCTGTTTTTGTTTTTTATTACTTTGTATCATATAAGACTAAGAGAGCCTGTATTTGAGTACATTATTTATCTTCAATAATTCAGCACAGTTTTGCTCTCTGAAAGTTCAGAAGGATGAAAGAAATAGACATTCATTATGCTCTTTGAGGCATACAGACTAGCAGAGCTATATTTTCTCTTCAATGTTCAAATGCTAATCATAATAACTAGGTTTTACCATTTTCTGAACAGAATGTCAGTCATGTTTGTCCATACAAAGCTCGCTGCCATGACACTTGGGTGTTGTGGGTGATTTCCAGGGTGTTGCTTTGTGCTAAGATGTTTTGAGTGACTTGTCGCAGATTGCTATGTTGTGGCGTTACTAGGTGGTTGCTTACCATGGCCAAGTGATGGGTGCCCGTCCTGCTCAACATGCCACAAAATCTGAGGTTTCATTCATGTGGCACAAATTATATGGATCGATTTATGCCCAGAAGCTCATTATCTTAAGGTTATGAGATTGTCCTCATTTCTAACCCTAAGTATATGCAATAATAAAAGTGATGGTTTATTTACTAATGAAATAAACACAGTACATACACAGTCTGTACATCAGATTGAGTGACAAGGCCTGAACTCCTGTGCTAATGTTTCTGGTGTTGTACAAAGATATTAGACCTAGATGTGTCACTTTGTAGCGCTCGTTAAGATCTGGAACTGGCAGGAAGCTCATGCATTAGTCATCTCTCCACAGGATTCAGGATCATGATTGTTATTATGACATCAGAATTCATGAAAACCTCAATGCGTAGTGACTCACAAATCTGACCACAAGCTGCCGCCCCAACCAACCGCTGGTTCAGTAAAGAAAGCCATGACATTGATGAGTCTCTTTCCCCTTCATTGACATTTGGCATGAGTTCCTTTCAGCTGTTTCACCTGATTATGACAACAGACTTCCATGTATTGTGTCAAATTGTACCTGGATACTGTGGATTCCAGGGGATTGATCTGAGGTTCATGCTTCTGCTGGATTGTGGGTTTGGCAGACATCCATATTTACAGCATTCTTTGTTTTAGGCC
>JAZGTK010003351.1:0-27695 GCA_036877625.1 Ambastaia sidthimunki | reverse complement strand
ATACAGACAGAGAGAGAGCGAGAGGAGGGAGTCATTTCGATCCTTCATGTTAAAAGCCGCAGTGCTGATATATAATGTAAACAACAATGATAAATCTCCAAAATGCTACGTGCTAAGTGTAATAACGGTAATCCATCAGTAGCGAGTGGTTTTCAGGTGGAACCTGCCAGGCAATTGGAACACTTAGGCACTTACTGCTATTAGAGGATGACAGCCATGTGAATTAGCCTCTCAGATTTGCAAATGACCAGACAGGCAGGGTGAACATTTCATCATACAGGTTATCATATGAGATGACGGTCACAGAAACTCACACCCCAGTTTATGTCCCTAAATGTGATCAGTAATTGTTCAAAAATGGGTAAGTTAAGATAGTGATGCGAAAAGCGTTTCCGAATAACAGGGTGTGTGAGGTCACTGGAATGCCCCTAATCAGCTGAAATTGCTTATAATAATAGTTTTATTATTGACGGTTCTGTTCATGATGATGTATGCAGCTAAACCTGTCAGGGTGAGCTAAATATCACAAAAACATTTACATTTAGTCATTTAACACACGCTTTTATCTAAGGTGACTTACGACAAACTGTGAGAAAAACAATCTGACGATATATTATAAGGGGGCAATAACATATAAACTGCTGTACAAAGTTCCAAAAATTGTTTGAAATGAGGGACGGAGATAAAGGGTTAGAAGATTTGTTTTCTGAATAGGGAAGATCTTTTCACCAGCAAGGAATTGTGAATATGAGTGACTGCGGAATGACTTGGTACCACAAGGTGCCGCCCATTTTCTGACCGCAGGGTTGTGGATGGGGTGTCGATGTGTAAGAGGGTGTGAAGGTATGTCAGAGCCAGTGGCTTTAAATGCAAGCAGAAATGACTTGAATGTGATGCGTCCTGCAACTGGCTGCGGTAACTAAAAAGCCTTAAACAAAATAACAATTCGCCATTATAACATCATAACAACACAATAGGCAAGGTTAGCTCATAAGGCCAGCTCATATTGGGGTAGTACAGTAAGGGTGCAGGAATTGCAGCAAAATACAAGGTAATATACAATCAGTATGAAATCATAACTGCATTACTGAATACTGAAATGACTCATTCACAGCTTGTGAGGTTTCATTTTTGTCATTTCATCACCATCGTACCAGATGAAACTGTTTTCCGCATTAGGCAGAAGAAAATGTTGCAGAACACTATGAGCACATCAAGTGTATGAAAATTGCATCCCGTCCGTCTCCTGCTGGTCTTAGCAAATTAAACATGATGATTTATTTGCACTTCCAGTGGCCCACAAAACACACAGCGACTGTACACAACACTACACACAAGATTTAGAACAAATATTGAGCATTTTGATCACATTGGTCAACCTCACTTGATTTTTGTTTTCATGATTTTTCACAGAATCAGTCTGAAGTGTGTTTCAGTGCTGCTTGCAGTGTGAAAAGATCAAGGTTTAATCTGAAGTACTTTCTTTAGTAAAAAAGCAGCACATTGTGTTTTTAGGTGGATTAGAAGCAAGAAAAGGGATGAATGTAATGCAAACTAAGCTTAAACAAAACACAGAATACAAATACATATTATACAGTCTATGATGGACTTTTAACCCCACTTATCAACACAATTTATTCTTCGATTGAAACAATTACCTTGATTAGTCCAGCCAGCATTTTGTATTGGGGGTAGCTTCTACAGCAAAGCCCAGATGGTGTTAATATATGCAATGCAGGCAATAAATCAGATCTTTAGAGTTTAGGGCACACAGTGAAATGCAATGGAAACATATTGATCTATATATTTAATTTGACAGTGTATTGTGGCTGCCCCCTAGTGGAAACTACCATGACAGCGCAATGAAAAGAGCAAACAAATGATTCTAATTGAAGTTTATGATGATAGGCCTTAAGTTCATTCACCATCTCCAACACCTAAAATCGGTGTCACCTTCAACAAATATCAAACGTCCTATGCAAATACGAATGTGGGTGACAGACAAATAAGACTTCTTTCGATTATTTCACAATGTTTGAGCATCCCTTATGTTACTGTTATAGAGCTTTCATGAAGAGCAAGATGATTCATAAAAAGGTAACACAGGCCTGACTGATTTGATAAAGCGGTCTCATCGGTGAACCGGATGGTGTGTTAGATAAGAGAGAGGAGACAACACTCTCACCACATTATCTTTCATCAAAGATGATGATGCTAAAACCCTTTTACACACTCCTCAAACCTAAATAACATCCTAACAAAGATTTGTGAAATGAAGAAGCAATCTTTATGAAAGAGAAAATATCCACTCCTGACAATACACATATATAATTCTGTATATCCTGTTTTCTCAATGCGCTGCCCTGAGATGTGTGTGTAAGAGAATTCCACAGTAATTTAACTCATCCATTGAATTTTGCATACAAATGTAATCTTAGACGTCAGCAACGTCTTAATAAGTAACTGAAACTGAACAGGCTGTATTATTGTTTTTAGTTTGGGTTCTGAAATGTGCAATAGCAAGTAGAAAACAGCAAATCTATCCCAAGTTTAGTGATTAGTGCAGGATTTAAAATAGAGCCCTGTGGGACTCCACACGAATGCTAATGAATGATTTAGCAAAGCAACCAAAAACTTCATTAAAAATATCCTTACCAGCATTATCTGACATAACTGACCTAGTTAGCAGAATGTCTTATCATTATGTTTGTTAGTGTGCTGACATAAAATATGAAGCAGAAAACAACAGATTCAAGTGTCCTGATTAGCTTCAAAACCTAAAATTAACATTCTGAAAACCTTCTAAAAATGAACCCCTGTGGGACGTCACAAGAAAAATTATTTTAATGATGATTTCCCATGGCCACAAAAAACCTGACAATCAGGTTTACGTCAGGTTTATGACTTTGTCAGCATGATGTCTTGTATATATAAAACATGACATCTTACAGTCACGGATCATGCTGCTCTTATTAACAGACTGTGACCTTTAGTAACATGTTGTGAGAACATTCTGGAAGATGTCTGAAGATGCTCCTCACCTTGTCATTGTGTTGGAAAGTAACTCTTTTTGTCTCAGAACGGGCCCGGCTGAGGCGCTGAGTGATGTTGTCCCTCAAAAGAGAGGTGTAGCCCAGGTGCTGGTAGATGGGGTTTGTAGTCATCTTAGCGATGTACTCAGCTGCCTTGGTCTCAATATAGAGAGTAATGAGACCGTCTGTAACCAGATCATGTACAGACTCAAAACGTTTTTCTCCCACAAAGTGCTTTCCATCATGAAAAAGCCGGTAGTTCAGAGTCTGGCCCCCGAATCTGAGAAAGAGACAAAAAATATTGCCTTAGGGAAACGTGTTCATGGATGGACGATCGTATAGTGGAGCAGATGGATGGACTTTGTATGGATGGAGATGTTTTTAATTAGAATATATAATATTATAATTATAAATTTTTTAAAGATAAGGAGGAACATTTTTGATTAGGAAGAACAAGATGATTAAGCAAATATTTTACTACAAACCTGGTATATGGATCAATACAAGGCTGTCAGACTTTTTATTTAGCATGTTAAAATTGTACACATTATAATTATATTAAACATAACATTATTATGTTGTGATGTCACAGCCTGCCCACATTTTAAAAGTGACGCCCAAGAATGGATGGATAGATAAATGGACAGATGTACAAAAAAAATGTATGAAATGGATGAGTGAAGTGTGTACCTTAGGGCAAGTGTATATGTTCCTGGTTGTCTCTGACTCTCTCGGATAAGGTATGAGCCCTCTATCCCTGCCAGCAGTTCATCTGCACGCTCCCTGGAAATCAGACCGTGGAACCTGTACATATCATGTACATACCATCATTTACCCTGATGCACACAAACACAGCTCAGAATCTCTCTATGCTCACACATTGCTCACTCTCATTCAGTTAGCTTGATCTCTATTCCTCATACACTCATACATATCAACACCCACCTGCACACTGGTACAGAAATTGATTTTTGATTTTATTTGAAATTTAACGTAAGTACATCGTTTTATATATTATAATATTATCAAATAATTCTGGAATTATAAACCATATGTTGTATGATAACATTAATTGAACGGTAATTCCTGCAACAATTTCTAGTTTAAATTACAATTCTGAATCACGTTTAATCCCTCAATTCAAATTAAATTCAAATGCAGAAATTACAGTGGAATTTTAAAAGCATTCTGAATTGTGCTTAACCCTGGTAAAGTTAGACACTTACTCTCTACCATAGTACTTGGGTCTGTTCTCCATCTAAAGGCCAAAAAGAAGGGGAGAGAGAAGCAGAAAGAGAGAGAGATTAGAGAGAAATTGAGAAATACAGGCTTCACCACAAATAACTGTCAAACTGTCCTGATGGTTGAAAAAGTGAATCACTTCTTTTCTCATAGGATGAGCAGTTTTAGAAAGAGGAAGACTGGAGCTGACAGTCTGAACATCTGCTTCAGTGTTTAGTAAGATATGTGACTGAGTCAATATGAGTCATGTTTGATAAACCCTGGGATTATTTACAGACAGTTTTCCTGCACGTACCTCCTGAGGACATGTGATCCTCTTTGGTCTTGGTGCTTCCTGCTGTAACTGGTACACTGACAAACATGAATGATAAAGAGAAAAATGCAACAAACTTGTAATTTAGTTTTCGGTGATAATGATTTTTCCCTGAAATGCCTTCAGGCCAATAGCATTTCTGAAGCAGCTAAAATACAACATCATGAGGAACTGTAGATATGAAAGGAATTTAAAAAAATAGTTCCCCCCCAAAAAATTATCATTATTTTTTTACACTCGCATCATTTCGAACACACCATTGTCACTTTAAACAGTCATTGTAGAACTGGGCAACTTTAATAATTAATGTACTTTTTTAGAAATTAGTTTTTTATAATAATATTAGAGCAGCATATAGATTTTAGAGGCAAGTACTTAATAACTGAATTTTTATTTTGGGGGACCTGTTCTTTTTAGCGTAACAGATGTACATTATGGATAAATTTAATTTGAAACTGTTCATAAGTTAATTAATAAAAAAACAGAATATGCCTGCTATTTATTCTACTTTGATTTTTTATATTGCTGTGGTATGAGGGTAGCCTACAGAACCAGCTACATTAGTTCAGAGCCGTGTCCAAACACAACATACTCTACTGGACATAAATCCATATGGTCCAAGCTTGAGGATACAAGCTCACTAACACTGCTGTCAGACTAAGCTAAAACACATTATACCAGTGGACTAGAGTAATAATGGTAAAGCCTTTGAAAAATGAATGCTGTGGAGAAGGCTAATAAATCAGATAACTCTATATGGGAGAAAACAGTACATACAGCAGTATTCAGCTCAAGACTTTTGCTCTGATGTTGAGATTGTGTCTGTTTGTTTGCAAATGGAAAACAGAGAATGGACTTTAATACCAGGAATTCCTCAGGTTATCCTCTCGTAAATAATCAGCTCACAAGTGCAAGGTCAGTTTGTGGTCCCTTCAAACAACATTCCTTTGATAGTGGAGATTTTGAACTTCACAGCTTATGTCACTAAAGGGCAAATACACTCTGATACAAATAAACTGATCATGTCCACAAGGTGCTAATAATCCTCCTATCTCTCCTTGCACCTACTGTCCACACTGTAAGAATGAAAGATACACCATTTGGGGTTCTTTAAATGTCACACTTGTGGAGAACCTTCAAACACCATTTTATAGGTGCCTGAAATATTACAGTATGCAATTGGAGACATCAAGTGGATGAAAGATTTCATAGAGGAATCAATGGCAGTCTTCAGAGTTCTTGCAGGAATTTATGAGTTTTATTTTTGTGTGTTTTATAGTGAACTACTCTATTCAAATGATTACTTAGAAGATCTCCAAAGGGTTCCATCAGTGGTCCATCTTTTAACAGTGTATTATCAATTTGAAACAAGCAGATATTCTTTAAGCTCTTATAATGTCATAATGGCTTAGAAATCAGTGTGAGGAGAGCGGCACTGGTGAAATGATCGATACCAGCTCAAAAACAGCAGCAGATGCGCGGGGGCACTTCCGCTCGACATGGACTCCACCTTCTCATGATGACTTTATTAAAAACTGCTTGTCATTTAGAGCAGCAATTGACTGCCGCTGTCCGAACACAGAGAGAATCTGGACTTCTACAGATTTTCCACATAGGGAGCAAGAAGGGATCTGACAGCAATGCCAAGATTTTGTCAGGAAAGCTTAAAACAAGCAGCGAGTGCTGGACAACATCCACAGAAATGACAGGGATGAGGCCTGTTCTAAAAATACTACACAGTGGGAGTGAATAAGAGGGAAGCTGAGGTGAAGCGTGGGATGGGCCAAGATGTCTCAATTGAGAAGAACCGAGATAAGACTTTCTGGACAAAAAGATCTTCGGCACCGCATGCTCCAAAATCTTGTTCTCCCACTCTACGCTAAGCCACATTCCCATGATGCAATGTTCTCCACTCCTGTGCCCAGATTATTGAATTCTTCCAAACCAGCGTGTTAAAATCCCAAACCATTTTGGCTGTGGGCATGCTGTCATGAATTTTTGCTTTGAATAAAATATATAAATAGTAGGAAATAGAATACAGAACAGAAATCTGGATCCAGAATACCTTGATACCTGTATCAGTTTAGATATGTAATGCCTCATTTTCCATGATCAAATCAATTCCAGATGGATACAATTAGGTCTCATCCTATATTGTATTATAATATAGTTTTATCCTAACATATGATGAAACACAATGGTTGTGATTTGGTTGTGTTTTATTTTTACACTATATACTGGTTTAACAGTGATCAAGATCTTTAACTACAGGTCAACTACAGGCTTACGTGCTATTTATCAGCTTTAAAATGTCACAAGCATAAAAATACTTACAGTAGGATTTCCATATTGGTGGCTGATAATCTTCAGGATCTACAAAAAAGAAAACAGAAAAAAGATTAAAAAAAAACCATTAATTATAGGGTGAGAGTCTCGTCTTTTATGTGCCATAAGGTAGGGCTGAAATAATCGTCCCTTATTTTCACTTAAAAGGGTCTAAAATCCTTACAGTCACTTTACAGAGTGGCTGAGTGCCAAGGTTATTATATTGTTTCATTAATATTAAGTTATTCTGTAAGCTGTGTTGTTCTGACAGTGTAATTCTCTTTTCACATTCCCCTCAGGGCTTTACATGCTTTAACACTTACTCCATTTAGTTCCCAATCTCAAAGATAACAAACATATGTTGCTCTTAATAACAAGCATTTAAACAACAAACACGCGCACACACACGCACACACACACACACACACAGCTAGAATGAAAGAGGAAGCTGAGATGTTTAAAAGATATAATTTCCAGATTTTAACATATTTTAAGTAGTTGGGACATTTCTATTTTCAAAAATTAAAAATGTTACTCAAGTCACAAGTAGAAGTGTTTTTGATTTCAATGCAGGTTTATGGGCTTATAGGATTTGGTGCAGCTATAGAGAACAGATAGCCTGGATATGGAATTAATTAGCATATATTATGCATACTAATAAAAACAGAAGCCCTGTACCCTTCAGAGAAAAAATATATATCATGAATCAGAGTAATTAAATATCAGGCAGTCTAAACAGCTTACATATAGTCCAGAGAACAAAAAGCAATACAAAAATAAATAAATAAAAAAAGGTTTTCAGAAATAAAACAAGACACTTCCTTTCAGTCTTCCCACAGTCTAGCCAGACAGGCATCTACAGGATCAATATTAACACATAAAGTAGAACTGGAACCAATTACGCAAATCCATAAACACAAATTTGGCAACGAGATGTAAAGACTGTATTTGACGATATAGTTGAACTGCTTGTGCTGGAAAAGAACTGAGCTAATTCTGTAGTCAGTGTTTCCTTATCAACAAAAGTACTTGAATCTGGTCATTCATGTAAAGATTAAGAAAAACAAACAGACACATTTAAGCAACAACACACACTGTGTGTGTCTGTATTGATAATAGGGCTTACAATACACTCTTGGAAAGTGGGTAAAAGTGCAGAATGAGTAAATGCATAATCTGGTGTGTGATAGAGACAGAGGTAGATCGAGTGAGCGAGCAAGAGAGAGAGTGGAAAGGAGTAGCTTTAGTTCCTTCACGAAACAGTGTCTGAAATTGTAAATCAGTGTATTTTCTGTTCCCTCTGACTTTATGCTTGTTTATAAGGATCCATGTCTTGTTTCATGCACTGTCTTTTTACAGTCAGCACTTTAAGACTGCGACCAGTCAGCATTTCCTGTCTGCCTACACACTCGCACACACAAGCTCAAAGTCCAGCTGACAACACACACACACACACAGAGTGCAACATCCAAACCCACAACATGTAACAACTGGAACTGTGCGAGTACAGAAATGATTAAATTACACAATTGTAAAAACATTGCAAAATATTCTTATAAACGAGGAACCCATTTCCAAATTAACCATTGGCAAGTGCTTGAAAGAAAAGCATTTAGTAAGAACATCTAGCTGTTTACAATCCAATCATTTTTCCTTCTGGAAGTGGATGATATAACTATGTTTTAATGTTGGTTAAGGCTTGGATTTGAGTTTTCCTGGTCTAAACTAGTCCAAAAAGTGATTTCTGAATCTATTTTAGTTGGGTAAAACAAAACATTGTTAAACACAGGCAGCATTAAACAGAAACAGTGAGTCTGTGTTCACTTTATAGTGAACAATTGAGGAGGATTACCATTTGATCTGTGTTCATGTGAGTGTATGTTTGGATTAGTCAGTTAGGCTGTACTGTCTGTTGGGCACTGGTATGCTGTTCCAGCTATGGCTAACAATACAAATGAATGTGGCTCTTTGGAAAATGTGATTTCTTTTGATGATCTGCCAGGTGCTTTTCCTCTATCGCTGGATCTAATAAGAGGGGCTGGAGATTGATGGAGGAAACCTCAGGGTCAGAAGGTGACTTCTGTTTGACTGCATATTCACAGCTCAACTACACCAATTGCCAATAGTTAGAGCTTATAGCCAGAGTTTGGAGTATTTGCATAAAGTCTGGTTCACATTGCAAAAGATTATGGCCAAGAACCACTTGTTTAAACAGGAATAAACAATTGACTGACATGTAAAGCAAACCAAATACTATTAGTTTTGCTTTTACATGTAAAAAAACCTCAATGTCAAATAATGCCACAGGATGTTTTAACATTAATTAAATTAACATATTTTAGCATTATGTTAGCATGTTTAACGACGCTAATGATGCTAACACGTTTAACATGATTTTAGAACATTTTGGCATAATACTAACACAGGATAGCAGGAAGCAGTGAGTAACAGTCAGGGTATTTAGCACATGACTTCAGCTTTTGGAAGTATGAAGGTCAGACCTTTTGAAAACTTTTGAAAGACTGAACATACTGAAAAAGAAATCAAATTTCTCTGTATTTCTCTGGCTTTCTGGGTTTGATTTAACATTAGAACAACATAACGGGCCTCTATAGAAGAAAAGGCTTTTAATTAAGCACATTTCTTTTGACTGTCAGGCAATCTCTGAGTTTATTATTAAGGAGTGTTTGCTATTACCAAACACACAGATTAATTTGAGTGAAATGTGCCAAGGACAAATCATTTCCTCATGCCAAAAACATCACAGCTTTTGTGTTCTCAATTTCTCTCACAGCATTAGCCCAGCATAGTGTGTTTGAGGGTCTATTTTACATGTTAAATGTCATTTCATGTTGGTTGTCTCCACATCTCCAGGGTGTTTTTGAATGAATTGTAAGCAGCTTTGAGATGGAAAGTTGGGTGACTATCTGCAGTTTACACACCCTCACAGCTCACACTCTCTCCGGCAGACTCTTATCTCTCACATATTAAAGCTCAGTGGATGAAATGGAACAGACATCCTTGAGGCAGAGCATACATATAAACGCACAGACGCGCACAAGCACAAACGCACTTCAAACGAACAGCCTGTCTGAAATCTCTGCATGTAGAGGACAACAGTCTGACAAAAATATATCATTCTCTTCCAAACCCCTCACAAGTTTGTTCTTCCATCATGGTGGGGACTTTCCATTGACTTCTAATTGTTTTTTATACTGAGCTAATGATATTTTCTATTTCCTAGCTTTACTACTGAACATAACTCTCTCATAATGCGTCCCTGTATTTTTAGATCATGCAGACATTACTTAGTGTGTTAAATAAGCTGCTTTCCTCATGGGAACTGTTGGCTGCTTCCCACAATGTAGGTGAATTTCAGAGGCTGGGTAAAAATAGATGTTTTAGTATTGCAATATTTTACTTTACATTACAGCATACCTTAAGTTATTTTAACAATTTATTTTTGGAAAACAAAGAGAGATTGACCAACATTCAGAGCAAACCAAAACGTACTATAGCATTAAGTTAAAAAAAAATCTGAAAAAACATACAATATAATTGCATTCAAAGCAGATGAAAAGAGAACAAATTATGTAATAAAAATATGCAATATACATTATCACTTTTTTGGATAACTATACAGTAAACATATAGCAAGAATAGCAATATTATCACATTGTAACCCAAATATCAATGTAATACTGTATCACCAGGTCCTTTAAACCCTTCTAATTTCTCTTTTTCAGGTTTTACCAAACTAGTGGGGACATTTGGTGTCTCACACACACACACACACACAGAATAGTCTGTTTCAATCAATCAACGCACAGATTTTACCCCACAAGAAGTGGCCATGCCATACACACACACACACACACACAGTGAGTGCTGACACAGTGTTTGTGGGAACATGTATCAGCTCCTGTGGAGAGGCCATCTGTACAGAACGCTGTTCTGTAAGTGCTGGGCTTTACTGTTCAAAGAGTGTGTATCTGAGCCATAGAATGCAATGCCATCTCTCCCACTTCACACAGTGAGTTTAAAGAGCGTGGGCATCTTCTGTGAACATGACAGCTACAAAACTAGCAAGAGTTCTGCGAGTATGTGCAAGACGAGGCATCAGACGGAGAAACCGCCAGGGAAGGGAAAACAAAAAAAAGTGTGTTTGTTCTGTAACACTGCATGCAAGGGTGGGTTTGGGTATTTTCCTGCATGATTGTATGCCTTTGTTAGAAATCCCTCACCTCTAATTGGCAAAGGAAACACACATACTAGTCTCACATAGCAAGACCTTTGACTAAATGGTATAAGGCCTTCTCCACAATGAAGTTTAGTCATGCCAAATCCCGCCCTCTTAGACAGGAAGATCCTGTCTGACTGACATGTTAAGCAGCCAACCACAGGTTTATCTGAAATAAATATAAATTAACTGAAATAATTGAACATAACTGGCAAATCCAGATATTAGTTCTTTCTAAAAAAGCACTTTTAAGCACAGAACCTTGTAAGCACAACTTTGTTTGCTTGTGGACTGATAAAAAACACTGTGCAAGTAATTCCACTTTATTTGTGGTACACATCAGACAGTGTGAATGCACTTTGGGTGGTTTGTAGACTTCACACACTACTTACATTTATGTGCAAACTATAAAAAAATGACAGTACACAAGCACACAGACAGTGACATCAGGAAGATCAATTGTTTTGTAATGTGATTCTAGAACAGGGTGACGAATGACCACTGGGATCACCACAGAGGTTATTAATAATAAATGCACAAACAAAGGAAATAGTGAGTTTTAAACTCACTTGTCTAGTTTTCGAAAACACTTGACATAAAACTGCAGGCTTAAACAAGCCTCTTATTTCACTCTGACTCATGGACTGTTAAAGCTACAGTGGGAATCGCACAGGAAACAGTGGAAACTATTAAAAATGAACACTAATAAACAGACCATATTACAGTGGCTTCTGTAAGAAATAAGAAACCTTTTAAAAACAAAATTATAATAACACGCAGCTTTTCTAGACAGGGCAAAGGAGACAGCAAACTATTTTCAGGCTAGTTAAGTGGTTTGCACGCCTCATTTAGCAGTTCTGTCATCACAGCTCGAGGATTCGTTCAATCCTCCGAGGATTCGCTCACTCTTTCTTGTTTTTTTTCAGCTAGAGTTTGTGAAAACAGAAGAGCTCTCAGAAGACTGAGGTTGTTTTATTTGACCACTGTAATGACCTCAAGGGTGACTTTGGATAGAGAATCATCATGCTTGCACATTTCAAGTCAACATAAAAATTTAATTTGGCCGTATTCACATTCTTTATAAATGTTCCTGGTCCTGTTGGGCACAAATATACAGTGTATGCTATTCCAAAACAAATGTTTCTCTTTGTTATATTTAACCCCTCCCTTCTGACCACCTGACTCCATTCTGACATATAATTCCCACGTTGTATGATCCAATAAATCACCCAGTGATGAATAAAATCAAGTCCTGCCCTTACTGACTGAATTTTCAGAATCAAAACACGTAACTATACATCATTTATAGAAATACATATGATTATGTAAGTAAAGTAACTAAAGTGAAAGAGTTCAATATGGATTAGAATGCAAGTACCCATTCAATAGATGCTTTTGTCCAAAGTGATTTATTTGGCACAATGGTGCTAACATACGCCTCTCTTTTTTACTGGGATCAAACCGGCAATCTTCCGGTTAAGCTCTCTCTGCTTTTAGCAGCTATGCCAATCAGACCAGCACCAACCCATGAAATCACCATCATTTCAACCTCATTACTTTTTAAACGTTCACAAGTTGCTGCCCTGAGCAGCCGTCACTGTTTCCCTTTAGGGAAACATCAAAGCTCAGACTGGACTTTGATGTCAGAAAAGCAGATCCAAGATCATCATTCCTGCCACTGCATTTGTTTACCTCCCGCTCTCAGCTAAAATAAAGCAGAACATGTGCGCGATTTCACATTCTGAATAGATGAAAAGTGTTTCTGCCAAGCAGTCTTCCTCTAAAATAATGACACTTTTGTGACAAATGCGCAGAGTCTGGCAGAGATGCTGTATTCTGCGTCTGATGATTACAACGGGGGCACGGAACTAATGACAGCTCTCCGTACCGCAGGCCGAAAAGACTCTCCGCCCCTTGCAGGCTTTGTGGCCGCAGGGCAGATCTGCTGTTTCAGCAGCATGCATGTGAGATAATGTAGTTGGGAAAGGATGGTGACCACGGGGCTGTGCTTGGCCCCATCCCTTTCTGGCCCTCAAGAGCCCGTGGCTTGGCTTGGAGGAGAAAACAAGGCTCTGTGTGTGTTTGAAAAGCTACAGCAAGCATGAAGTGAACCAGACAAACATCAGAGGCCTTTGTGCAAGTGTGTTTTACACAACCTCACAATGGTTTTTTATTTGACAAATTCTCTCTCCCAGGGTCACCATTTAACTTCAAAGTTAAATTATGATAAATGGGTTTAAATATAGACTGTCTACTCTAAAAGTTACTACACACCCATCAAACAAAGCTTTCTGCTTTGCAGGTGAATTGCTTGTTATTTGAACTCGAGGCATGTACTGTTTCTCAGATTGTACACATTCCCCTTTGTGTTCTCATAAATGCAATGCCAGGCAGAGCAGGCTGTCCAGTAAACAAGCATTTCTACCTGGACGTGATTTGGAGTGCATTTCCAACCAGACCTTATCTCTCCATACACCTGTGTCCAGTGTATTTAAACACCTACACACCCTTACTCGCTTCCCATACGTCCAGCCAAACTGACGCTACTGTGGACATTTACAGTCTTTATGGTGCATTCTGGGAACGCCGGTTTCCCTTCTAACAAAAGTGTGTTTCTCATCTAGACATTTAATACAAATCAGTCATATATGATATATGCATGGATGTAGACAGGTATGTATGATGTATCGGCAAGCCTGAACTACAAGTTCTGCAGTTATAGCAATGCTGCTCAAACACTATAAGATGCTCAGCCGGGTAAATGACAGACCATTTTAAGAGCTCATTTTCAACATCAGTGAATTCTTGTGGATAATAGGATCAGAATAATAGAAAGTCTCTCAAGTGAATAAAACTGAGAGAGGCAGCTGCTTTTAGGGTAATAACTCTTCATACCACACCCATGTAAAGTTTAATGACTCACTTAGATCCCAAAAACAGATGAATTAGAAATCTACCTAGGATTTAACACATATGGCTGTTGTAACCTACTGGAGATCCTCCGAGACAATGCCTGGAAAATGCTTCCGCACTGGATGTGTCCAAACCAGTTTTTGCTTCCCACGGAACAACCCAAACATTCCTGTTTTGAATATTTAGAACGTTTGAAGAGAGGCTGACTGTTATTGTTGGCCACACTTTATTGATGGGATATTTGGGATCTATAACTGACGACAAATACACCACTTCATTAACCATGCAAATCTGAATTAAAGGCAAAAATCGTTTCAGTTGCCTCATATCTTAATAATAAAAATGAGGATCAGGATATTATTTAGTATTACAATTAATAATTGTGCATGACCCCTTGGAAAGACTTGTGGCAGTTACAGTAATCAAACCAAAAATCCAGGTGCCTTCCCGTGTTATCATATATCATGTAATGGATGTGGCAAAGTTATTATGCATTAGTGCAATGACTGACGTTCCTGCATTGGTTAAGGAAGTCTAGTTAATTCTGGACGAAGGGAAAGTAAGACACACCTCTTCATCATGTTTAATCTTGTCTGTTTTAATCACATCTAAACCACAGAAATGAAACTGTCAATCATCTTCATTTAGCTATACCACGCCGTTAGAATTACTAACATTTATGCAGGTTCCCAAATAAATCAGAACTCACCTGAGGAAACGGAGGAACCGGACAGACTTGAGTTACTGGACGTTGCCATCCCGTCTGATTCACTAAATATACTCGCTTACTGGCATCTGTAATGTGGTGACAGTCCTTCCATCTTAGTCTGTCTTTCTAAACTAAAGCAATGTCTTCAGATCCTGAGAGTTCCTTCTGAAGATCTGATAATATTCAGCTGTGAGTGTCGGATCAGACTGGAGTCGACAGCGCTGCCGCATTTACAGTTGCGTGTGTGGTAGCTGGAGAACCATATGGTTAAACTAGTTCATACGAAATCAAATAGACGTTCAGACAATATGGCAACTCATCTACTCCGCGCCGTAATGAAATGCAGAAAAACTTCTCGGCTGTTCCTTGCGCTGTCTGTAGCAGTAGGTTTCGCCATATTTAGGGACAGAGATTTCACTGTATCGCCTCCATGTGCCACTACTAGACTCCTAATAAACACACAGTGCGTGCAGGAGCAAAACCGCCCAGTGGAAGAGACGCGCGTCACCAGAGCGGCCACAATCCTCCCGTCTACCATAATATTACATCCCGATCTCACACCAGTTTTGACTTTATTTGATTGTATAATTATTTATTAATTTTGTTTTTCCTATTTGTTATATATTTGTTTAAAAATTGTTACACCATATTTTGTCATATATGTCATGTATGTAAGCAGTAACAATTCAATCAGTTTATTGTGCTGGCAAGCCCATTGCTTTATACCAATATCGTTCAGAAAATTATTGAATTATTAAAATGATTGAACATATGAATATATGGCTTTGCATGTAACTGCATTTGAAAAATTACATAATCTTTTTCCTCACTGACAATAAATATTTTTTGGTATATTTTACAGCCTTAAAAATGGTATAACATGCAGAGAATCCCACTATATATATGTTTGACATTTGCATAACGTTTGAGGGCTATTGTGGATAGGGCTATTGTGGATAAAAGACAGAAATCCTCTACGTTTCGAACTGAAACTCTGCCCACCTGAAATACTTTATATATTAGGAAATATCTATGAATAAAATTAGGACTGTTTCTCCTACATCTGTCGCTAGGGGCGATGTTTTCACTTGCAGTTGTACACTGTGATCACATGACACAGAGCACGTATAGTCATATGACTGCAACACAGACACAGCGTGACCTAAACAACTTGCTAATTATTTTCTCAGTTTTACATACAGATGTAAGCCGTCCGTGAAGCTCAAACCAGTTTATTTAAGGTAAGTAAGCACTATATACATATTGATCAGGGAAACAAGCTTATTTAAGGGGTAAAATGTGAGCTTGATAGTAGTTTATCACAGTCACCATTCATTTGCATCGCATCGTCTGTTTTTATATGCACTCATTTGTCATGATCCATACAGATCGGCATTAGATACTTGTCGTTGTTTCTTTAAAACTATCGTACATCTGTTACCTAATAAGCCTGGGCTTGTAAAGAAAGACAGCAGAAGGGAACTGGAGTCTTTTAATGTCATGCTTGATCGTTAATCTCCGTGTCATATTTCGTTTCTGTCTGAAGGTTCACAATGCTGAAGGAAACTCTACGGCTGCTGTTTCTCTTGGCTGTGCTGGAGTCGGTCCGATCCCGCGGCTGTTCCTCATTCTTCTGCCGGAGATCACACCGTGTAAGCGGGGCGCATGGACCTGACCCGGGCAAACCTCTGATGCTCACCCCTTACCTGGAGCAAGGCAAAATAGATGAAGGTGTGCTTTTTTAAATATGAATATTTTAATTCTTATTTGACTAGGATGATTAAGCAGGTGGAAATAGGCCATTTTAAGCCTTCCTCTTAAGATCTCAGCTGACCCATATCAGCTGACTACTAGTAAAATAACCATCATAATTCACTGTTCTTACAAAGCATCTGTTTGATGTCTCTTGTGGATATGCAGCGAAAAAACTGAGTCTGGTGGGCCCTCTTCCTGGTGCCAATGTCAAGAGTTTTTCAGGATATCTGACTGTCAACAAGACATACAACAGCAACCTTTTCTTCTGGTTTTTCCCTGCACAGGTACATACAGTCTGTGGATTTAAACATATAGCCTTTGTGACTGTGAAGTTGCCTTTACCACTGCATAAAAACAGCACTAAAGATAAAGATAAAGATGCTGATATTGATGTCAGGTTTAATCTGGGATATTAATAACAAATCACACTGTAATTTAGGTTTAGAACAAGAGTCTCTTTTTGTTTGTCTTTAGCTGCAGTATTTTAGCATGCAGTCGATAGCTGTTGTTTATTGTGGTTGCTGCATGTTTTCATGTGTTAAGGAGAAACCGGAGACTGCTCCAGTTCTACTGTGGCTGCAGGGAGGACCTGGGGGTACCTCCATGTTTGGCTTGTTTGTGGAGCACGGCCCATATTTTGTGCATAAGAACCTCACATGTGAGCACATACATCTCTCTGTTGTAACTTAACATGTATGGGGATTACCATATTTTTCCTGTATTATGTACATTATAATCATGTTCTCAAATATTGATGTTCATAATTCATTAATGTGTTGTATTAGTTTATCTGTTTAATAGACTATGATTCAAGATCAGGTTGGCTCTGCACATAGTTTACTTTCTCTAAAATGTTGTAGATTGCACTATTATTGCATAATAGAGAAAATATTTTTTTTTCTGTCTTTAAGAGCAGTTTAAGGTAAAACTCTGCTTTCATGTAGTTACATGTCTTAATGAATATTTTTGTTTAAAAAAACTATATGATTAAATGACTGTAAAAGCTTTAAAGTTTATCTGTATTTCTGCAGTGGGTTATAGGGAATTCCCCTGGACGTCACGCTATTCAGTTCTCTACATTGACAATCCAGTGAGTTTTTATCCAGTCTGCAAATATATATTTGCTAGAGCATGTGGGACCAATATGTAATTGTAAGGTTTTAAGCTTATGTTTGTGGTTTATTTATATATAAGGTTGGCACAGGATGGAGCTTCACAGAGGATGATCGGGGATTTGCTCGAAACCAGGATGACGTGGGCAGAGACTTGTACAAGTAAAATGTTCACTGTATACAATGTTGTTTGTTCTCGTTCTCATGTAAGATGCATGTAATAAATGACCCGTTTTCTCTGCAGTGCTCTTATTCAGTTCTTTCAGATTTTCAGTGAGTTTCGGTCTAATCCATTCTACGCCACGGGTGAGGTGAGGAAAAACATCAAAACATTGTGCTGGTTACTGTATTTACTAATTGGTTGTTTGACCTGTTTGACTAATTGAAATGTTACACCTGTAGTCATACGCAGGAAAGTATGTTCCAGCGATTGGTTACTACATTCACAAGAACAACCCCTCTGCCAAAGTGAAGATTAACTTTAAAGGAGTGGCCATTGGAGATGGTCTGTGTGACCCGGAGCTGGTGAGCTTTCTTTAAAGCACTTGCAAAAGCTAATGATTGACAGAAATGTTATTGTGTAGACTAGGGGTGTCGCAATATACCGGTATACCATAATACTAAAAATCATGATTATTGATATTGTGTTAAACCTACAAGTATGATAATACTGTAAATGATTCATGACAGTATCTGGTTGACATTCCATCATGGTGGTGTTGCACCATAAAATGCCATAAGAGCCACAATGGTAACTTTCTCCTTGCCTCCCTACACTAAAATTTTTCATTCAAGTGTGAGTCTTTGGTCAAAAAGAAAAAGCACTAAATAATAAACATAACAAGAACTGATATTTCATCAATGTTTATGTATTCAAGATTTCAACAGATACCGTGATAATACTGTTACCATGGATTCTTTTGGCCATGATAGCATGGTAGCATAGTGAAAACCTGATACTGTGATGGCCCTAGTGTAGACATTTCTCTGTCTCCTGTCCGTCTCAGATGCTGGGAGGCTATGCAGAGTTCCTCTACCAGACAGGGCTTGTGGATGAGCTGCAGAGGCAGTATGTGAAGATGCAGACAGATGCAGGAGTCAAACTCATCCAGGAACAGAGATGGGTGGAGGCATTTGAGGTGAGCGGGATGCTGCCGAACATAATAAAAAATTAACAGCAGACTGTCATGCAAAATGGATTGTGGTGGATTGTAGCCCTGTAATAGTTACATTCACTGATACTAAAATTATTTACTCATCTGCTATGATAATGTAGGCTAGTGTCTTTATTTCTATGTTTTTCCAGAAAAGGTTGATACATACTAAATGTGATTAATTGTGATTAATCAGCATGCTATGTGATTAATTTGCATAGGATGTCATTTCAAAATCATCTTGTCTTTTTCTGTTTGGCAGGTGTTTGACAGCTTATTGAATGGTGACACTGTTCCTTATCCCTCATTCTACCAAAATGCCACTGGTTGCACCAACTACTTCAACTACCTGCAGTGCCAGGTAGTAAAATACCCACAGATTGGTGTTTAAAATAGATTCCACCTTTCTCAAGCAAACACTTGGAGAATGTGAAGAGTCTGTGTCTGAATGGATAGTGGATGTCTCATCCTGTGTATTTCCCCAAACAGGAACCTCCAGATCAGGAGTATTTCTCTGAATTTGTGACTCTACCTGAGGTTCGACGCTCAATCCACGTTGGGAATCTCACATTCCATGATGGTTCTGAAGTTGAGAAGCACCTGCTTCAGGATGTCATGAAGTCCATCAAGCCGTGGTTGGGCATTCTCATGGATAACTATAGAGTAAGGAAACTTTTCCACATCCTTGTATGAATTAAATAAAGTGAAAGTAAACTGTAATTTTTAACCCTGGTTTAGTTTAATATTATTAATAGGATGAACAGTATAAAACCATTAGCAGTGGATTAATTGTAATCTATGTATAGGTCTCTTCATCTATGTGTTCATTGAGTCTTTATATCAGGATAAACAGTCCTGTTTAAAAGTAACTCTCACAATGTGAATCATTGACTATTTTCACAGGTGTTGATCTACAGCGGGCAGCTTGATGTTATCGTTGCAGCCCCTCTGACTGAGCGTTTCCTGCCCACTGTCAACTGGTCTGGAGCAGACCAGTATAAAAAAGCAGAGCGCTTTCCCTGGAAGCTCCAGCCCAGTGATACTGAAGTGGCAGGTTACGTACGGCAAGTGAATGAGTTTTTCCAGGTGAGAGTTCACATCTCTGATAGACTGATATTTAGGACGGGCCGATTATTTGGCCATTTTGAGCTGTTGCTATCATCAATGCCTGTCTGTCAGCCTGTAATATTTCTGTTTTCTCTTCTTTAGGTAATTGTCAGGGGAGGCGGGCACATTTTGCCGTATGACCAACCAGAGAGATCATTCGACATGATTGATAGATTCCTCTCTACAGATAGATTCTCATCATCGTAATGCACAAAGAAATGGGATGTAAAGTGACCACTGAATCAATCTGTGTTCAGTTGTGAAATATATTTCAATGCAATAGTTGTTTGCTGTTGGGGTGAGGGTTTGTTTTTATTGGGTTGCTGTATGTTTAAGAAGGGCTGTGTTTTTACCGGACTGTACATGATCTTTTTTGATTAAAGTATAATTTAGTAGAATGTACTTCATCAGAATTGTATTTTGTCTGTTGTTTTGTCCAATATTCATAGTGTCATTCATGAGTGATTTTTTTTTTTATACTTCATGATTTGCCAGAGGTTATGTCTGCACAGCTAGCCAAACAATCTTTTCATAACTTGTCCTGCAGCTAGTGTGAATGTGTGTTAATATGATAAAAGTGGCAGGGCTGCAATAACCTGTACAGTGAAAACATGATGTTGGCTTTTAACATGTATATAGAAAAGAGGGATGAGAGAACGCTAGCAGATAGATGCTATATCGAAGACCACATCCAAATATACATCCAAAGGAAGATAGCAGGTTCAGCTAATAATTCTGAAATAAACAATGAAAACTAGGCTGCTGTTTATTTCTTTGGGGTTGTTGCAGTTCACCATATGTCCTGCAGAGGGAGACAGCAGGCAATGGAAGCTAGTTATTTCTGAGAGGTGTTTTAAATATATATTTTCTCTTTTTTTAAAGTCATGTCTGAATATTGCATATACTGTGCATTTGTATAATTTAATACTACATGTTACAGAATTTCTATGCACAGGTTTTATATGCCTGGTGAAAGTTATGGTCCTCTATTGTATATAAAAACACATGATTGGTTAATGGCCTATTCTATTCAAAATATATATTACACACTAATATTGTTATGTTTGTCAAAGATGCATTCGGTATACATTAGGACTGAAAAAAATATTCAAATTTTTATTTTTTTTTCACATCAAATATTTACATTTAATCCTGAGAACATGGTGGAGACTCACCGTTTCAAGTTTTACTTTATTCTTTAGGTAATGTCACAACTTTAGGTATTATGTATTGTATAATGGTGCATTTTCAATAATACCATGTAATGCTTGTCACTTACAGAATAGGGCTGCTGGGGATTTATTAACTTTTCAATTCGGTTCTTCTAAATTGACTACATTTACTTTCTGTGTGTCAGTGTTGCTCCAAAGTTTATAACTGCTTCTTATCAGGCCAATTACGGTATAAGTGGGTCATCAACTCTAATTTATGTTTGATTTTGTACAGATTTTTGTGGATACAACTATTTACCTTTAGACAATTAAAGCAGGTTGTCCCTGCAGTTACAGTATTAAAGACATTAGACAGATTTGTCCGCTAAATTGCGGGTAACTAACATAACACGTTTGCATAATTTTACGATGCCCAAATCTTTCCACCAGAGGTCTCTACTACATTAAACAATTATGCAATAAAGCAGCTTTACTAAGGCTTAACCCAGCAGATGTACTGAAAAAGATATGATTTAAAGGTAGAATTCTATTGCTCTAATGCAAAATATACAAATAAACATTAGTTGGTTAAATAGGGCAAAATGCATGTATTGCCAGTACTTTGTTACAGAACAAGTGCTTTATTTTCATACTGTAATATAGCTGTTGTGATCTCACATCTGTACATTTGCATAAACAAAAACTATTCAAGGCATTAATAAACATATAAAATATACAAAGTTAATGTGTGAATTCATGATTTCATTATGTGTAACAAACAATGCAATTTTTCAGCGCAGAAATTAACGTGAAAATTTGAAGACAGCAAGTGCTATGCAAACATTATTTACAAACAAGTACCAAACATGTACTCCTTTCAAAAAGAAAGGTGGTTGCATTACAGGAACAAGATTACAAAAATTAATGGGAATTTATACAATATTTATAGTTTTGCTGCAATGATACATTTATAGATTATTAATGTGTATTCATTGTCCTCCACCTAAAAAAATGAAACACACAACAACACATATATACTTGCACGCACACACAAATCTCTCTCAATTTGAATAAGAAAGCTGTTACAAAAGACACGTTCATCCACCCATCCTAACAAAGACTGGTGCCAAAACAACAAGTTGAGATTAATATGTTACCTAATGAGGGCAAGAAAAATATTTCCAATGGAGTGTTTCTGTGTGTTTATGTGCGTGTGTTACTTGGGTAAGAGATGATGTGGTCCTCTGTAGACACTCTCTTGGGCTACCTTGCTTAACAAAAATGAAAAGACGCAGAAGATGAAATACGATCCAACTTTTGACTGTTGTTTGTTTTTGTCGCTGAAGAATTGCTTGAATCCTTTTAGTTAACAGCTTTACAGTCCTCCGCGGTGGTCTGTTAAAACTGCTGATTTGCAAACTTCTCCCACCATTATTACATCATAATGTAATGCAAAACATGGAAGTGTGAGATCTGAGATGTCTACGCCAATGGGAATGAAATAGCATGCATACACAAATCTCAGACTTCAATATAAAATCAGACAATGCTACATGCACAAATATTGTTAGTTGTAGTTTCTTGCAAAGAAGAATCAACCAACTTCTAACTATCAAAACACTAAAAGGTCCATAAAAAACAAGTCAGACTGTGAAATTAAAAAGTCTTAAAGCTGTAGGTGCACGTTACTGAACGGTGACTATCCCAAACCATGAGGTTACACTCTGGGTTTCTTTTCACTGAGGTGAGCCACTCTGGACTCAAATCAGGTTGGTTCACACAAGGCTGTGTTGCTCCAGTCTCCAGTAAATGACTGGCTGGTTCACGCTGGTGTGGGAACTGTGTATCGCTGAGTCTTCTATATGGCTATTCCATCCTCTGCGCACAGAGGTCAAAGTGCATAGACAGCTACATGATTTCCACCTCTCGATGTGGAGGTTAATTTGCTCTTAATCCAAACACAGTGCAGCGAGGAAAGGTGAAGGAAATCATTACATCCCATTTAGGAGGGGCAAAAATCCTCTATAAACTGTGAAAAGGATAAAACAGAGTTCTGAGCTTAGCTGCTGGAAGAAAGGCCCTTTTTTCAGCAGAGGTGAAACATTTTGGTGTGTCTCAGCTTAACGCAAGCTGAGACATATCCAGCTTGCCTGTGGGTCAATGGAAATTCTCATCTCTGGCCTCCTTGGATCAAAAGTACAAAACAAAAAAATCTAAATCAGTGTCTTCCCTGAAAACACAGTGAAATTTAGTCCAATCTTTACAAAAATGCAAAAAAAGGCCTAACAGTTTAAGATGAATTGAAAATTAATGCAACGTAATCGAGGTCGTTAAGACTGACATTCTATGTGGGTAGATATATCAAATATTCAGGCACATTGTGAAGTTTGAAAGGCAGAGACAGTACATGCACAGAAAGAGTAAAATACTGCATTTCTGCAGCAGAGAGATAAACAAAAGTGACACAATTAGACAAAGGAGTTGCTAACAGACTATACAGGCATATAAACTTATTTAGGATTCAAACACCACTCAACATCTCAAATTGACAGTGAGCAGCTTAGGGCCCATTGGTCCATGGTCATACACTTTGAGGTATACAGGACCTTACACACACATACACCCCTTAAAGCTACACAAAGGGCACAAACAGGTTTTATATTGGAATGTCATTGTAACAGTAGGCTGCTCTCTGTATACTAAAATCTTCAGTACAACAGCACATTTCCAGAACCTTCTATGGCCTTCTACAACATTTCTAGATAACAGATAGCATACAGCAGAATTTTTCTATGGTCCATGTAAAAAAGAACATCTCAAGATTTTCTGTGCACCAAACAAACCAAGGCAAACACTAATTTAATTGGGGCATATAAAAATATATCCTGTGACACGTCTCGTCCCAGCTTTCAGAATAAGTTTATCAGTACAAATGCCCAAGAAATACAAACAATACTCTGAGCTAAAAGTAAAGCTAATTTTAAGTTGCATTTGACAATGTATTTGGCTCTTGTGGAGGTTTTCCATAGCCTCAGGTAACAAAAGCCTTCCTTTTTTCCATGGCATTGTTCTAGTGCAAGATTAGATGGATTGATGATGTTTTGGATGTGGTCAGAACCACAAACGGACACTTACATTTCAACACCTCAAGAATGTTCTGTGACATTCAGTCTCCCAGCTGTTCCTATGCTGATACTACATCTAAATGAATTGCCATAAGTAAAAATAGTACCCAAACTGATGAAGACCAGGGTTCCAGGGGTTATCTTCTGAAATGTCCAAACATAAAAGACAAGTGCAAGTCTTTCTGTTGTTTATGCACAGAGCAACATGCCTGCAGCTGGGATCTCAGTACTGTGGGAATACCCAGATATCTCACAAATGTTCAGCAGGGCATCATGAACACGGGAACTTGTGTCAGCTTGATATGAGCATTCCATTTACATGACCTGTACCAACTGAAGCTGTTTTGAATTAAGAAGACAACTCAGACATTTGTTACTTTTCAAATTATATCTGCAATCGCTAAATGCTAATAGGTTGAGCTTAATCGGATTTAGACGCTGGTCCGTGTTAGCGAGAAAACACAATCAGATTGTTGAGCACATCGGAGATTCATATTGCTTGAGTTTACCTTCATAATCATAACCAAATGCGGAATGACTTTCCCAATTTACCCTTTTAAATGAGATAAAAGGGGGAATGTGAGAGTAATTATTATAAACTCCTAACAGAAACAAAGGATGCAAACAGCATCTTTTTGGCAATGGAAAATTCATAGCAAAAAAGAAAAGAAAAACAGCACATAATACAGTTCCTACTACTATTCGAGTTTTGTTCATTTGTACAGGCAGTAGTCCAGTAGTTATCCAAGAACAGATGTAGAGCTTGTGTTGCCACAACAACCCATAAGCGATGTTCTTGACAAAGTGAGACTTCCGTTTTGTTTAGTTGACACAAATGGTAACACAAAACAAACAGAACAAATAAAACTAAACAAAATATGAATAAATTTTTTAAGTACTAACAGAGGAAAAAGCTGCCACAGAGGCACAGAGGTGTGTGTCTGTCCATTGAGTTTGCAGTCAGGATGTCCGGAGAGGGCACACTGGGTGGCTGAAGGTTCGAGTCTCTAGTGGATGGGGTTAATATCTGTGCGATGACTGGGTGCCGTGCTGGAGGTGGTGATGGTATTGTGTTGGATGACTTGCTGCTGGGTTGTGGGGGCGGGGCTTCCAGCTGGACTGCTCTCTGGACCTGAGGTATGAGAGGAGAGATGAAGATGTTCATCCATCCGGCTATCCATCCATCCATCTAGCTATCTACTGTGGATAACCCAGAGGAAAACTTCACTGTTCAGATTTGTTCTTTCATAGCTCAGTTGTCTTTTATTCAAGTGTCAAATAAAAATAGTTAACAATTGTTAATTGTTAAAAATTGTTTTTTATTTACTATGGTCAAAATACTGACGTGGTCCTAATAAAAAACAATGGGATGAAATTCACCCTGGATTGCTGATATTGAATATTAAATATTCAGGCAGCACAAATACCCGAAGGTATTCACTTCTTAGTAATTATGACGACATTTATTACTTTATAATGAAATTTTTCCATTCCAGTCTCTTTATTTACTGCACCCAGGCAACAGGCGTTTTCAGTGACTGTGTTTTCCCCTCAGAATAATGACAGGGAGTGGCGGCCTCCATACATTTTAAAATGTCATAAGTATCTATATCAACAGGCGTGCCTGTACTGCTGACCTACACTACAACAGACCCAACAACACACATCCACTATTACATGGTGTCACCTCTGGCCAAGTGTGTGTGTGTGATGGTACTCACTGAGGTAACCTTGAGACTCTTTCTGCATGGCGGTGATGGGACAGTCCTTATGTGTCAATAAAAGCTGCTTTAGTTGCGTCACCTCATTCTTCAGCATGGTGACCTCGTTCTGCCAACAAACACAACAATAACACTCACAAACATTCCCTCTGTGAGGAGTTTACCAATGAAGTAAAATCTCCATTCCTACTTTTTAGATACAGAGAATAAACAAAACATTTTCACTAGTGTTCCACAACATAAGGTATTCAAAACTAAATGTCAAATCTAAAACTAAATACATTTCACAAAAAACACGTTTCCTGTATGCAGTTTGGCTCAGCCCTGGATTTAACTGTTAAAGATTTATTCTCTGTTGAAATTCATGTTTTAGGATTAAGCTTAAGCCATATTTGGGAAATCTTGTTTACAGTAGGTACCCTCTCAGTTCCTCAGTGCGCAAACGAATCCAAACAAAAGCGTGCATGTTTGTGTTGCTGTGTTTTTGTCATACACCCATACAATACTTAACATAATTATGGCATGTTAGAAAAAGTTCTCAGGGAAACATCAAACATCAATTCTCCCACAAGACACTCTGAATTAAAGAGCAAACAAGTCTGAGTCTCATTAGCAAACCTCATAACGAGTGAGTGGTGAATTCACTGCAATTACATTTGTGGGCAACACAAGCGGCTGATTAAAAAAAGGCTCTTGAATTTGATTAAACAATCTGGCAGAATGAATATAAAAAGATGCCACCATCTGCACACAGTCTGTGAGGTGAATATTTCAGAGAGAAAATAAGCCCGAACAGTGGAATATGGGAGTGCCAAAGTATCTATGAGCATTTGTCCCACTTTGTCAAGGCCTTGTGGTTAAAGATCTTGGCTGATAATTGAAAGACTGTGGGTTCGAACCTCACAAAGGGTGACCTATAAACTACACCATTGTGCCTTTAAGTAAGTGCTTTTAACCTTGGGTTGCTCCTTGGGGACTGTCTTCATTATAAGGGCACTGCACGTCACTCTGGGTAAAAGCCTCAGCAAAATGACAAATGAGAAGATAAGATTTATAATAAATAAGTTCAGACAAATCTGTGTAATATACTGAATATATCTGTGGAATATATCTATATCCACAAAATATAGACTTTTATAAGACTGACACAAGGCATCAATCTTTCAGGTAAATCTCTAAGCAAATTCATGGTCTGCTGGTCAAAAATTATGTGTTTAAAGTGGAACCTCTTGTGGCTGAGATGTTCTGTGATGCTCTCAGGTTTAACTGGCCTACAAACCACAGATTCAACTGCAGCTGGCTGTACTCTGGTTACTATGTAGACCTCAATAACCCATTGACCCACACAGGCAGTAACGCCTGCGCTCCGTCTACTGTAGATTCAGCTGTCAAATGAAGACTGTTTATGAGCTTCTGTGGTCTAGAGTAAGCTAATACAGAGTGAAATATGAAGCTGGATGTGAAAGACATCTCAGTGTGTGTTCCAGAGTGAGGTGCATTTTAACGCTTAAAAACACAGGCTCTCAGCTGAGGAGAAGTGTGAGAACCAGCAGGTTTTTACCTGGAGTTGCATGTTGGTTTGGGTGAGTTCTTCAGCTTTTTTTTCTAGGGACATAACCCACACTTTCCTCTTTTGCCTGCAGCGTGTGGCGGCCGCACGATTCCTCTCCAGAAACTTTCGTCTGCGTTCGTCTGGGTCCTCATCCATGACTCGTCTGCGACGACCTCCACTGGGTGGCGGGGAGTGAAGGGTCTGTGTTGGTTGCATTTGCTGTGCAGCTGGAGATAACTGGAAC